>LR737386.1:5974432-6042188 GCA_902655005.2 Marronus borbonicus
TATTATTATTATTATTATTATTATTATTATTATTATTATTATTATTATTATTGTAAAGATGAAAAATGTCCCTATAGAAATGTTTGCATATTTAAATGTATTGTTTAAACAAAATGAATCATTAAAATGAAACATAAAGAAATGCTGAAATCTGTAATAAATTCTCTTAGATTATGCAACTATATTTATATACTATATTGTACTTTCTTACTATAATAAATTTTCAAAAAGTCCCTGACCAAGATGTTATGTACGATGGGACAAAGGTAAACTTGGACGACTGGTAAGCTAGTAGCCAGTATCAGGAGTATACACAAGAGTAACTCTCCTACAGGATTACTTTTTGTTTCATGGTACGTAAATGTACTGTTTGTAAGTATTTTTAAAGTAATATAACATATAAATTAATGATTAGATTTCTTTAAGATTGTAAACGAAGATACTATTTTTGTATATTACGCCTTACCACCACTCTTCTGTAAAAAAATTCCTGCGTACAATTATTATTATTAATTCAATTCTGCTATTTAGCCTGAAAAAGTTTTAATTTTAGGGGAATATAGAAAGGAAATCCATCCATATTAAATTACCTACCAACTTACACTAGCTGTTAGTCCAAAAAATACCCACCAAATTAGTTCATTCCAAAAATTATCTACACGTCTTCAGTTCTCTTAATAGCCAAAATACAAAAATAGTATTTTTAATAGGAACTACAGGAATTAACAAAATACAAAGAATCATACTGATGTAAATATATATAGCATATACCAACATATTTATATTATATTAATATATACATATATTAATGATAAGTAATTTAAACATAAAAACATGTATGTATATCATATCTATATAAGTAAAGATAATATGCTACGTAAGATCTCTCTCAAGTCCCAATGTGTCCAAATCTCCCTAATTATTAAGCATGTCAACACCAAATATATTCGTAAACATATATACAGAGCGGCCACTCTGTATAGCATCTTACTTTATTTTTTTTAGAAAAAAAAAATATATGATATATGTAAATTGACGTAAAATAATGTATTATATATATGTACTTACGCATCATGTACTAGACCTACCCCACCAAAAACTATATGAATAAAGTAATGTAAGTTAGTAAATAAATAGATAAAATCAAGCTGAAAAACAATCGATTTCATTTGGTATACGATATATAGAGTATGTAAGTTACTAAACAAAAATTAAGTTAAATGTATACTTGCTCAAGAAGGTTAATTGTTATATTAAACGTAAGACGACATAAGTTTATCTTTATTACGGTGCTATGTTTCTGTAGTATCTCTCTAACATAATTTAAATTTTTAAATCCAATTTTATATAATAATTATTTCTTTGCTCTATTTTATAATATTTTGTACACTCAATAATAAATTAGATAAAGATAATACATGAAAAAAAAATATTTACAATCAATATTTGTAAATTCGTCAATAAGATAATGTAAAAATCAACAAACTGAATATATTTTATTTTGAAGGAATCGTTGACTTATTTTGCTTTCCATTTCCCTGCATCTTAATTTCGATTTCGATAGTATCAAAATTAGCCATCTCCGAAAAATTCGAATATCGCGCTTCTGGGCCACATATTTGGGCAGAAGTAAAGTCTCGGATGCTAAATCAGCCAAAACCAGTCACAAATCATGTACTTTAAATTGAAAGTTTAATATCAGTTCCAAAAGCAGCCATCTCCACTCATTAGTCAGTTGCAAATATAGCTGTGCTTTGCAATAAGTTAAATAAAGGTTTAATTCTTGAATCTTGAACAATCTAAAACTTTTCTTTAAATAATAGAATCGGCTTACGTTTTGTCTCTCCCTTGCAACGACTAAATATCGATACTATCTTCTGCATGGCAAGACCAAGTACCTAGGTTCACCAAATAAAAGCACAGAACCGGGCCACAGATCAAAGGACTCCACAAGACTATCAAAAAATATTGCCATTAAGTATTTCGTCCGCTGCAGAAAATTAGGAACTGCAATTCCAGTACGCAAAAATGCTTTCTTTGAGATACTTTGTGTTTAAAAAATAGAGTTAATGACGTGGTGAACATCGCCATTCAACAAATTATCTGATAAGAAAGGATCTGTAATGGCGTTTATGAAAGAAATTAAAGCCATTATTGCCGTGGACAGAGCTGCAAAGTGTACCTCTCTGCCGACCTAAACAGTAAAATGTGGGAAGTGTATCAGTCTGAAATATCAGAACATTTGAAAGTGAAACTGTCGTATTTTAGGAATATTTTTAGCACTAATTTTAATATAGGCTTTGGTTCACCCCGTACTGAAGTATCTTGTGCTTAGTGAAAGAATAAAGTCTGAAAAAAATTAAAAAGAAGTGAAGTACAAACAAAACTTAAAGTGCACAGCAGAAACTTGGAGATTTAAATTCTGAATAAAAAATCTTAGTTTTTAGAAAGTCATCAATTTATTAGCATGAATACAAACTAGAAACAATATCCAATGAAATGTCCACGGCGATTTCTTCTACATATGGTTCCAATTTCCAATTACTTTATTGCAAATTTTTAAATCAGTCGTCTGTTGATTATTTGCGTAGACTTGAATCTTTAAAAAAACTTTAGTGATGCTAAATCGTACGATCTTGAGGGCCAACCAATATCACCATTTCGGGAAATTACACAACCAGGAAATTTTTCGTGCGATAAACAGTTTCTCTGGCAATGTGGTAACTAGAGGTATCTTTTTGGAAGAAAGATTGCAATTTGAGGCTCGTCAGGGAAGGCGATAGCAATTTTTATAAAGCAAAAAGCTACCTTAAGAGCTATCACAGAGCGAGCTGTAGAGATATATTTCAAAAATACCAATCCATCCTATTCATACTGACCTATTCGCAATGTACCTACCGCCACCAAAGCACTTTGACCAAAAATAAATCCCACATCACAATTGATTCATACAACGAGAAACTTCTTAATCAAAAACGCGATTCAACCTGACCCCATATATATCTAAAACTTCTTCCTCAAAGTCACAAGAGGCTAAAACTATTAGCGCTTCATCCGAGAAAAATGCTTTTTCTTCCGCAAGCTCTAGTTCCTCTATATTTCGACTTCATATGATAGGGATTTCACTTTAATTTTTTCTTTTTCTCCGTCCCTGATGGGCACCTTCCCGGAGAAAGTTTTTCTATTAACTCACGTTTTATCCTTACGGTAGAGGGTGAAATTCGGACAAAGGATAAAGCTCAGAGGTTAATAATAGATATATGTATATGTAGTAAATGGCAGACATAGACATTTATCAAGACAAGGATAAAGTTTTTACGCCAGGGATTTTTGTTTATCCGTGGAAGGGAACAGATAAAAAAGGAACTCGATGGTGTAAATCAATATTCCCTTAAGTAAAGAAAGGCAGATGCTAAGTATAACAAATCCTTACGGAAATGAAATACGACTAACCAATCAAAATCTTGGAATCACAGCTCAGGGTATGTGTCCTGAAGTAAACTAGTCTTGTGCGAGCGCATTGTATTGCTTTTGAGAATCTTCGTAACTGACTTTTCTAAATAACTAAAGTTCGGAGATCTTGCAAGAGAAGCAACATATCCAAAGATCTGCCTTCATTAATAGATAGGTAAAGAGAATATTGAAGGAAGATTACATGTATTGAAGAGGGACATTCAAATATATAGCGTATTACTTTAAAAAACCAAGCTTGTATCGTTTGTGTACTTGGGCATAATTTTATATTATGCAGAACTTACCTCCGAATATCTTTTTATTTGAAATTTCCCAGGAAAGCAATTATATTCCACTCACGCACTAGGTAAGCTTGCTGTAGATACGCTGTATTAACATAATTTGCAAAGATAGAATAACACCAGGAAGTGTCTTTCTAGATAAGTTATTAAAACAAACACATAATAGAACAACAAAATTTCTATTATCCTCACAGAATCTTCAGCAATACTACGAAATGCCTCGAAATGTAGGCCACAAACAAGTTAACTTCTATATACTAAAGACAGTATAAAGTTAGGAAACTACCATTTGTCGCCAAATTAAGTTTTAGTTTCGAAATGAAATAACGCCAGATCTACTCAGGCGGCCCCTTAGGCTAGCCGTTTTCATCTCGCCCAGTTTATTCTAGAAATGATTTTCTTAGGAAGCTACTAGATTTATAAACATTTATAAGGCGGTCTGGGATATTACAGTTACGTACAGGGACTTCGAAAGGATTAAGTACAATAGTGGAAGCCGGCAAGGCAAATTAAGAACGTTTATTGAAAAATCGAGAAAATATACAGCAACCAGCGCATAACTTAACAAAAATATATTTCTATTTTTTATATTTTGCCATCCTTGTCAGTAAAAGTTCTTGGTATTTTTAATAAGTCGCTAGAATGACACGTATTTCCACATCTACCACACACCTTCTTTAACACATTAAATTATCCGTAATGTTATGTGCTAAGGCCGATAGCGTTCTACCACTGCTGCCCTGAAAATGTTACCGACTGAAACCGGTGTTGCACAACCGAGCAGTTCAAATGAAAATCTTTTGAAGGAGTGGTCCTTCCGGGTGCCTACGAAATTACCCTATCAGCTTCGCTACTAAGCCGACCACGTTCGAATTTCTATTTTTTCCTTGCTGAAGTCTATTGCTGCTAAATTTTCTATCTGTATGTGCCTGTATAGGCTGGTTAATGTTGATTCGTATGCTGAATACTAATTTTTTTTGCTAATTGCAAAGCTAACATTGTCCATTTCATATTACCTTCGAAATAATCGCTTATTAAATAGACGGAAACTCTTCCGAAACGTCTTTTCCTTAACATAGAAATGCAAAAAACATGGAAGTAACAGTATATGGAATGAATGTATGCTAAGCTGGGTGGAGAGCAGCACGTAGCGTACCAAAAAGATAAATTCAGGTCTTGGTCTCTAATCTGAATTGGTGACCGTTCAAAATGAAATAATTAATTCAAATTTGGGCATTTGGCAAGCAACTGCGAGACCAAGACTGTATTTGCTTTATTTTCTATTTCTATTAGACAACTTTCTTCATCAGTACTTTTACTTATGCGACAACTAAGGTTGCTCAAGATTTTTCTTAAAAATCTTGAGAACACCTTTTTGCTTACTTGCGTGAAAATGTGCAAATTAGTAAACATATTTATCAGTGCAGATTAGAACTGTGCAAGACCACCAATCACAACAACTCAACGATGTGAGTTACGTCGAGACAATCCCCTAATTTGCCTTTAATTTATTTAAACAACATTGGTCTATGAGAGGCATCAGCATTCGATATGCGATCTTCGGAAATGGAAACAATCCCGGCTGTGGCAGCTCCAACAGCGACGTCGTTAGGCGGTTGTCGGTAATCTTCTAGATACGAACGTGCTTGAATATTGTTCTAGTCCTGGAAACAGGGGACTTAGGCAATGGTAGTAGCTGCGGCTGTACGTGGAATTTAATTTAAAACCGTTCAAACCTAGTTAGATGTTGAATTTAAGCTTGTGGGGATTGTCATACACCCATATACATATATGTGAATACTGTAAGCTTATGTATGTGGTGACGTCGGCTAAATTACCTAAATTAAAGCTCATGTTTATAGTAGCATTTTGTGGTATTTACAGGTAAATTCACTCAAAACATATTAAATACATGATAAAACAGTAGTAAGAGAGACTGATGCTCTTGCCTGTAGCAGTTTTAGTCGCTTTGCATTAGAATTCTACCAGGGGTCAAGTAGCAGGTTTTTCTGGGGAAACCCGGTACAACTTCGAATCATTATCCACAGGTTAGGATATAGTTAACTGATCTTCGTCTTTTACGCCCACAGACTCAAAGCCATTGAACACTTTACACATTAAAAACAAACTTTGAAGCTTGGACCGACACCGTGGAAAAAAATTAATTGAATGATTACCTTAAATCAACGAAGTAAGTATTGAGCTTTTGAAATAATTTTACGAAGAATTCCTCATACGGACATTACATAACATTACAAATTTTCTACCATCATGACAACCCCCCGCCCCCCTCATTGGCAATTGCGACAGCAAAACTAGTCCAGTACACGGTACGAATTGGTGCCCTACCATATTCGCCAGATTTCTTTTTTTTCAGATTTGAAAAAAGCTCGGAAAACGGTCATTGCCGAAACAAAAGCCTATTTTTCAAGGCTCGACAAATCCTATTATTTGGTTGGCTTAAAAAACTTGAAACATCGGCGAACTAGTCGCATGTATCGAAGAATATATTTACTAAATGCAAAAAAAAATGCGTTTTCTTCCTTAAGACAGGTATTTATCACACCATCCTCGTAGTTACATACCCTAACATTTTGCTCTAATCTAACTCCTCACACTCAATTCCTGTCGACTCGAATATACGGCCTTGTTGACTTCCTAGTTAAAATATTTACCTTAAAGCTTCCAAATTCGTCCACGTTAGCTACGTATTCGGCGAGTTCGATCTATACAAATACCCTCACGTACAGGTACGGCCTTTTAAACCTTGTCTCGGGGGAATTTTCGCCGTCTGTTGCAATCTTCGTACGCGTTTCACCTCGCCTACCCCGCCGTTCATTCTATACTGCTTCGTTTAACGCTTATGTAGCGTTATATGAACGAATGAATCCTCTTTGCCGTCTTACTTCTATCTACTGAACCTTTCCCAAAGGACTGTAAGCTGTTCTTGCCTCGAGTGGAAAATTTCTGTTGTAACCAACTCTTTAGATGAACATTTTCCACGGGATATACATTTTTTTGTAATTTCACGTCTGGAAATTTTTAGTAGCTGTTACTGTTGGTTGTTTTCTCACTGAGAAAACTCATCTGCGAAAAATGAAATGTTACAGAATTTTAAGATTTCATTGTGTTAAATAACAATTTGAAGAAAGGTTCGCCATCTGAGATTAAATCTGTTCGAAATAAAACCGGTCATTGTCCGTATGTATAATATGAGTATTGCATTGCTCTGCTGCTTAATTTTAGATGTAAGAAGTGCACTATACGAATCAAATAAATATGCATCGAATGGGGTAAAAATATACAACGTATTTCCTTTGAAAAAAGCGAGCTTCAACTGTTAAAAGATGTTCCAATTAATGTTATCTTTCTGAACATCCTGTATAATTAAATAAGAATATTTGACATTGAAAGAGCATATCAATCTACCTAAGCATTCGCTTTAATAATCGTTCTCTTTTCTCGTTTCCCAAGCAAATATCGAACGCGAATATAATGAAGTCGTTCCGCAGAATGCGCCCTATTACTTTTGCCAAATGAGTTGTGAATATTGACCCCCAACAAAAAAAGAAACGTTGTTTGCGTGGGTCTACCGGGGAAAGACGGTATCAGAGGAAAAAGGGCTCATTGTTAGACAGAAGAGCGGACTTTGTTAGAACGTCACGTTGTTAATGTCAGCCGTTTAAGTTCGATGTAATTGGCCCTAAAAGATGGAAACTGCGAGGGTGAATCGTCTCCAACTTTCACAAAGGACAATTCTATGTTCTTATGTTAACGTCTTTAAATTGTTTTTCTCCCGACATTAGACAATACCATCTAATTAGATATTGTCTGCTAATTGGCTTAATTAGTTGGTAATTGATCCAAACTATCCAACGATAATTAGTATTGATTAATAAGTTAAATATCTGCCTCAGAGATTTTACTGATGAGAAAACTGTTCTCATCAAAGATACGTAGAGCTCGCGAAGCTACGCCCGGTAAATTAATTAATATATAACCCGCAATATTCCTGACTAAGAATTAATTCAGCCAACACGTAGTCGTTACTCCTAACTTTAAAACGCATAAATTACATTAATTTCAGTTTTATCCGAGTCACGATTTTAAAACATGCTGGATAAGATTAGGCCGCATATCTATCTAAACGAATTCATAAATTAGCAAAAAAAGAGGAAACATGCAGCAGCAAAAGGTACGACATCCCATCGCAAATTCTTATCTTGGTTATTTGTGGTCGGATTCGGATTATTATATATTCGTTTTAAAGATCACGACGGCTACTTTTCAAATTTAAAATCACGATTCTCTGACTCTAATAGTTTCGACTCTACAGCCCTTCAAGGCTTATATATTTAGTGAATTTTCAGCTTGTCCCAACTTAAACTTGAAATAAACTATTTTCATTTTGTTCTGCTTGAACAAGACTGTGTGCGCTTATTTTCACTGATTTTCGCATGTCCCTAATTTCAAACGCCGCGCTATTTTCTCGGAAATGCACGACAAAAAATTTTCGGCTAATATGCTGATCAGAAAGGCGATCGGAGCTATAAGTGCGTGAAAAAGATCCTGAGTAGCGCCACTCATCTATAAAAAATGCAACTCTAAGTGCCGTTTCACACATGCCGGAACCGGACCATCGGTACCGGATAAGCCGGTCGATGCATTTGTTCTTAGCAGAGCGTTCAAACGTTCCGGCATCGATCCGCCAAGTCAAGTGAATCCATTTAATTATGGGAAACATTTGGGAGGCTGTATACCCAGGCAGCTTCTAGTAATAGCTGGCTGCCAATATTTTCATAATACTGACTAGTGCTTCCAACTTGACAATACATTTGCTAACTTGTGCTGTAGCAACCAGGTATACCAATTAGAATGCTGTTCGTTAACCATAGGTGGAGCAGATAACGTGCGTTGAAACATTGTTAGAGGAAGAACTGAAACTAACCCCATATGCGGATATGTACCAACTAAGCCTGCAGGAACGAGTTGCGCTTCAACAAATTAGCAGAGACTAGACAGACTCGTGTTTATTCGTCTCATGAGAATGGGTTCGTGTTGCCTCCTCGTTTTCCCGACAGCCGACACTACACGAGTCTGTCTAGTCTCTGCTAATTTCGTGCAGTGCACGGAATATGTACTCGTTTCGGCAGGCTTAGTACCAATTGATGTAGGTCCTTGATGACTTGTACTTATCTGCAGAGAATGTGAGGATGTATATGGTCTATTGTACTGTATTGTATTTTTTTTTTCGTTGCTTAATTGACTTTATTTATAAAAGTCCCACTTGGACTTCCATTATTTCGTCATCGTCAAAATCATTCAATAACGGAATTATTCCTTCAAAAAAATGATAAAAAATAATTTTATGAATGGCATCGCTCTTTGCAGAAAAACACAGGGTTGTGTTAATCCATAAGCTTGAAAGAAGGAAAAACAATAACAGGGGTACGCTACGCATCATTACTCAAGAAGCCGACGACAGAAATTGCGAGAAAATGGCCGCATTTGAAAAAAAAAGAAAATTTGGTTTCACCAAGACTTACGCTTCAGTAGGCGCCATGTGAAGAATTCAAATTCACGAAACTTTGCGAACTGCTTTCGTATATAGGGCGCAAGCCTGTACCACCATATTTTTTTTTAATTATACTCATACCTCAGAGGACATTATATTTTAAAAAATGCGATGATTGTTGCTTGCATTCATAGCATCAATAAATAAATAATGATCACTGGTCTAGTGGAAGTGACACCAAAGACTTTGGTTAATAACAATTTCCTCTTTTTTAGATTACACAAATTATTTTTTTTATAAAATACACAAGCTTTTAGTTAAAGAGAAAAGAGAAACAGAGAAAACATGATCTTCCAATAGCCACACCCAAAACTCAAGAACTGTTGAAGCTTTTGACAAATATTAAAAAAAAATGTGTTCAAATGATTAAAATATATTCGATGAGAACGGTCAGATCGGGCATTTATAAACTTACCCGATTTTGATTTTTTTCACAAAGCTTCAATTTCTAACTCCGTTATTAGGAGGTGCATTTGAAAGATCTCGAAAAGTACTTTTCAATCTTGAAAACCACGATTCTGTACATTTTTCAACTCCAAAAGGCCTCAAAGTTTAAAAATCTACGTATTTTCCACATCTGCTATGTTGAGGGAAACAAAAAAAAAAACATAATATGTTGACTAATTCTTTATTATTTGGTATATTTTTCGATTATCATATATTCGATAATTCATGAATAATACAATACTATTACAATCACTTGATCATCAAAAATCACAATTTAATTATACGCAAATAAATATACGGAGAATCCGCGATTCCCTTTAAAACGTGTTTATATAATTCAAGCAAAATTGCCTTTAACTGCGCAAAATGTTAATATTATTTAGTAGATGATGCAGGATGTTTAAATTTAAAAAAAAAACTAGCTTATTACCGTAAATGGATCTTTTAAATATTCATAACCAAGTCAATTCATTATTAGCAACGTAAAATTCGGTTGAGGGATGATAAATCAAGAAACGTTATGCAAAGATAATTGTTACATAGTCTTAATGAAGATATTACTTTTCTGGTACAACCCTGCATCATATACATACTACTACTAAGGCTTAAGGAATGTCCTTATTTTATTCTCGTTTGTTTCTCTTCTATTTGTGTAATTGACCTCTTTGTTGTTCGATTTGTTCTTTCTATTTAGACTAATAAATAAATAACATGGACTAAACACTAACGATTAAAATTATATCAGTATAAGTACGTAAAATACTCATTCTATCCCGACAAGCATTATTGTTTTCTACAACATTCACCCCCTAAACAACGTTAATGATCAGATTGTTTTCCAGTGGCGTATCAATTACAGGGGGTACTAAACAACTGCTTAAATCAATTTTTAAAGCAATCAAATTTGAATCCTATCAAGTCTAAGACTACCGTTCGTAAATAAGATTTCATTACACATAACTTGTAAAACAACATGCATTGTATGTTACACTATTCGTAAACTAAGAACTAACAAGTTTATCACAATGATTCATCTAGAAAGCATTTGTTGTGCCTCTTTTTCTTAATACGTCCTATATGTTTTATATATATTTATAATTAAAGCTTCTTCGTTTGTTCTATTTTCAGTAGTAGCAAAATACTATATAATGAAGATATATCGAGAATTAAAATATGAAACATGGTAACTACGAGCATTATATTTGCTAACGACTAAAATATTCACTAAGCAATCTTCTATTCGACTTTTCTTTTAGTTACATGTAATTAGAATTGACCAAAGCATCGATTCTATTATCAAATGACTAAAGAAAATAAGCTTCGAAAAATATAGAAATTGTTACAATTCTTCTAATTATCCTAACTACATTGGATAAATTGCTTATGAATGAAATTAATACTAAGAAAAATTTATTCCATTGTTGTCAAATAAGATTAATTTAGAAAACCAGCGAAACCGAGCCGGTGCAAGCATATATAAGAAAATCCTTCGTAATCTGTATCTCTCTTAAGTTAAGATATCCAAGTGTTAAGAAATGTGAGCTGCGTCAAGAAGATAATTTTTGAAATAAGTTGGTAGTAGAATTTAGTACAATGTTGGCAACAATCTTCCCCTAACTGTCATCTGTCAAATTTCTGTCATTTTTTACTTTTCCAATAACTTGATAATGATTTGCTTTGAGTATACTCGAAGATATATAGAAAAATAATAACATTCATATTTTTCACTGAACACATTGAATCACGCTTAAAAATCAAGACCGTATGATATGCATTTTCGATTCTACACCGCCGTGCAAAAGTACAGTTTACAGTTTTATTGTTGTGTTGTTTTTCGTTTTGACTATGTGCTTTGCGCTTATACAGCAAATAACATGTTAAATGTTCATAACAATAGGAACAATGAAATACTTTAAAAATAGAACCTATAAAAGATCATATCGTCCCAAGCACATTAAATGCATTTTGACAACTACTAAATGTCAAAATATCAACGTTGAAAATGTCAAGTTTATGCAAGCGATGAATTGCTTCTTATTTACTTTCTGTATATAAATATTATAAGATAAAGCTACCATGTTCTCTTTTAAATACTCTTTCATCTTAGTTGGATAATTTGTGCTTATACTTTGCAATGGTATTATATACGCTATGTTTATGTATTACATGGACAATCTTTTATAGTTTCCCTGTATATAATCAGCATGGATTAGCTTAGCTCTTAATATATGTAGCTTCAATAAATATAAAATGTTTTTTTTTGTAAATTTTAGATAATTTCTAAGAATAAATAAATAAATACGGGATGACAAAAATACACGGAATTTAAAAATAAATACGACAATAAATATAATTGTTTATAAATATAAATAAAATTGTACTAAAATGAATAAAAAAATTGTTTTTTATATATTTACATAGCTTATGTCTTTTACGTTTACTTCATTTATTCCCTAACATTTATTGGTGTTTCTCATGATTCTAATTTAGTAATTTCCTATATTTAAGATTCGATTTAATTGTTTTCTTTTTAATTTTTTTAATATAATTTGATTAGAATATTTAAAACGAAAAAAAAAACAAATATCGACAGTCTAAATTTCTTTTTAAATAAAATCACGATTGGTAGCATTAAAAATTGCAAGGTCAAAATAACCAGCGCTACCTACATTCTAAAAATAAATAAAAGCAGAACGTTAGAAATTAGACTTTTTAAGAGGAAAATAAATTGAAGTTAAAGAAAAACTATCAATTTTGTTGTTTTACAATGCTATCAATTTAGTTTTGCAATTCCTCCATTTTTCATCCATTTTACGATGCTCTTCCATCTCCCTTTCGCCGACCTGTCGAACCCCACCCGCTATTTTCCTAGGATCCAAGTTGGCACTTAAATTTTGCACACCTTTTGCTAATTTACTTAGTGGAGATACCAATCCTTTAGTGACAGTTGCTACTGGACTAGTTAAATTGGTTAATTTTGATTTCAAAGCTGATTCGCTCTGCGATTGAGAGATATTCAAAGTGACGTCTTGTTCTGAATTTGAACGCTTGTCGAATCTAACCTCACCAGCTATAAATATGGAGCTTGGTTCGGTATCATCTTCATTATTCTGATCTCCAGTTCCTGTATCGACTTCCCCAGAAGAGTGACTCAATTTTCTGTCGAGTTTCAAACCTGGGGGAGGTTGTCGTTTGTCTAAATTCTGTTGATCTTCAGACACTTGAATCTCGGGTGGATCCTTTTGTATTGTAACGTTGTCCATGATGCTTGAAAGTTGAATGTTATTCACTTGTGAACTATGCTCATCACTATTAAGACTATCCTTTTTTTCAAGAAGATTCTTCGTAATGGGAACCTCGTTCGAGGCACCCATCACTATACCAACGCTCGGTAGGAATGTCTCTGATCTATCATTTAGTAATTTGTCCACAAAATTAGAATTTTCAGTAATCTCAATGCCCTGCTCAACATCAGCAGAATTCTTATCGCCCAGGCTTGAGCTCGAATCAAAGCGCAAAGAGGCTCCACTCTCAACTGAGGAATGTGGTTGGAATATGTTGTTTTCATAATCCTCTTCTGAATCACTCGAAGAATAATTATTAGCTTTAGAGAAACCGATAGAGAATTTAGGTTGTTTTGATTTGCTTTTGAATCGTGGACTAAATTTGTTCAATTTCGAAAACTGCTGAGTAACGTTCGATAAGGCTTTGGTACCTGAAATGTATTTGATATAGTTAGGCTTACTTCTTTTGTAAAAATGTGTTTACATTTACGGGAAAAGGAAACAGATAATAAGGGTATTACCAAGACACATATCCTTAGGAAATTCACAACAGGTCACAGGTGAAACCACTTAACTTTTTTTCTCTTTTCAACGCCTAAATTAGAGGAGGAAGTTCAAAACGGGCTCGATATTATAACATGCAGCGTGTCGCAATTTAAGGAAAAACTTTTCAGATAAAAATTATTCAGAGACAAATCCCGCACGATGCAAAATTATACCTCGTTCAGATCGCGCTTTCTCACAACCTTCACGTTTATCTAAACAAAGCCAAATCTTACAAAAATAGATTTCGCACAAATCTTAAATAATTTCGTCAGTTAAGAGAGAGGCATCTAAAACCGCAGTAATACACAGAGTACTCCATTTAAGAAATAAACCTGTCTCGCAATATTTTTTATCCTGGAGACCTTTTTCAGAACAAAAAATACCAAGTGGACACGCTGCATAAATAGCATGGAAAAAAATGTAACCTATTACCTGCATTTTTTAAGGCTAGAAGCTGAGTTTCAGAAACATTCCTAGTTAGCTGAGGAAGACCAACAATGTCCAAATACATGCTGGTATTCTTACTACCAGTAAGCACCTTAGATTTCCGTTTATCCAATCTGTGACCTGGATGATACTTCACAGGAGGCACCCTTGCAATATCTAATGCCACAATGAAAGCGTCGCAAATTGATTTTAATGATTCTATGACAAATTAGTGCATGATTTACTTATGTTATATCTTTTCCAATCATTTTTTACATACCTATTTCCTCTTCCTCATTCTTAATGACCACCGTCATGTTATTGAAGAACCTCAAATTGGTTGATCTGAACATATGATAGTATCCCCCTACATTATTCACTCTATAATTTATCCGAATACAATAATGGCTTCGGGAACTCTTAAATAAGGAAACTGCAGTGTCGGGCACCCCACTTTCAAGCAACGTAACATCCTTGAGGGGAACGCTTTGATATTTGGTAACTTTATCAACTTGATCGTCATAGTCTGCAACAAAATAGGAATCCCTAGTTAAGATTAGGATGGTATCCATTTCGGTTTCGTTGGGATCTCCTGTCGATGGATCAGCATTGATTAGACCCCATGAACCCAGGA
This sequence comes from Marronus borbonicus, assembly GCA_902655005.2. Classification (NCBI taxonomy): domain Eukaryota; kingdom Metazoa; phylum Arthropoda; class Insecta; order Coleoptera; family Scarabaeidae; genus Marronus; species Marronus borbonicus. The sequence goes on from LR737386.1 coordinate 5,989,100, forward strand.
CTAATTCAGGATTATTGATCAGCATTTTTTTACAATCTTCAATTAACCATTTCACTCTTTCAGCAGTGGCACCGCTATCCTCGTCATATTGACCAGCTTTCGGATCAGAAAATGTTTCGAGTTCCACGGTATTACCTATAATGAGATTTTAATGCCATAAATGAGTAATTTCATAACAGAACTACTTACCAAGCATTAGGTCTATAGTTCCTTGCCTTGCTGAATCTTTAAACCGACTTAAGTAATACCTAAAAAGCAGGAAAAACACAAGAAATTTGTGTCTTTTACGTAAAGTTGTCAATCAATAATACTTAAATGAATAGCTAAATGAAATAACGATTAAATTGATAATCGAAATTTATTAGGAATTTTAAAAAGCAATAACTACACAATATACAATATGTAATGAAAGGATGTTGGAAGAAAAAATTCAGAGCCAATCTTAGAAGAGGGTCAATTTATGTTAATAAACGATAATAGCAGGTTACCAAATTATTATATGTCTAAAGTCTGAACACTCTGAGGCACATAATGTTGATTATTTGAAACATGTCTTAGTTATGACAAAGGGCTAATTATTTACGGGGTGTATTTAAAATTTGGAACAATAAGGTAGCAGTAATTGTACTTAAGTCGTTGCAACTGTTTAGGTGATGTAGTTTAGATGTTCCATAAAAAAAAATAATAAGCCCTAGAATGATGAGCCCTAGAATGATGAGCTACCAGTTTCTCTTATTCTATGGTGAATTCCTCCGTAGAATAAGCATTTCTATCAACTTAGTCAATCTGTAACAATTTCAAAGGTTTATACAACTTAGAACCTTTGAAGCTATTAGGATGGATAGAGAGATATTTTGCCAAACCTTCTAGATTTGCAAAAATTGCGCCTACAGCATAAAATTTTCTAATCACTAAATAATACAGTATCTCAGAAATATTTCCGTATAAAAATATGAGGTTTCGCCCGCTGTTATTGCTGTCGAGGCAAATTTAGCAGAATTACTCATAAGCTTAAAGATTTACAGTTGCTTAATATGAATAATCGCAAAAAGTTCCTTTGATTAAATCTATGTCAAACTAATTTTGTTTAGAAGTTCTCTCTTATTTCTAGCGACTTTTGCCCACCAATTTCCATATTTCGAATACACCCTGTAAAATGTCAGAAACTGCCCAAGAACAAAAAACGACGATCTAGGTAAAATGTATTAATTTTATTAATCGTTCAAGAAGAACACCATGGTAATGGACACTGTTAGAACGTATACAGCTTCATTTTTTTCTTAATGGTGCGCCACTTATCGCATTCAACTGACCTAAACATGTAATACATCGCGTTCGCCAATTCGAATTCCTGCGCAAGGGCGATATGCGGTAGGTACGCCGGCTGGGCCAATGGTACTAATTCGTCGGCAATGTTACCGACCGTGCTCAGGTGCGACCAACTGTCCTGCACGTCTGATTCGGTCACGGGATTGCCGTGTATCAGATCGAGACAGCACTGACGCAAAGAGTCCGTAAAGTGACTCTTATAGTATCTACAAAATCATCCAGTGCCGAAATTATTACGGGTGGAAAGGGATAGCTAATTCAAAATGTTACAAATTTGAAAAGGGAATGTTAAAAACATAAACAACAGGAAAATAGTACCCATGCGTGTTTCGATTAAATGTTACGATCCTATCTTACCTGTTAGCCGAATTCATTCCATCTTTCATGATGCCTGCTAATTTACGTTCCCCAGTTCTTGTATAATCGCCCTAAAAAAAAACCATTAAATTTAATATACGTCCGTACAATTTGGCTAGTGTTGTAGCAATGATCCTCTACGATATATAGAAAGTAACTAAAACTAGAAGAGAAACTTTGTACCAAAAATGAAAGAAATATAGAGTGAAACTGATAATATAAAATTTAACAATATCTCATAGTGTAACCGCTTCTTCTCCTCCTGTATTTATCAACTTACTTTCAGAGCATTGGTGCCGGCATATTGTTTGCTGATAGTATCTCCATTATTGGCCCAAAGGAGCTGGAAAGTATGTTTTATCGTATCCGGTATGTTTCCTTCCGGTGAAATCAACCCCAACTTGCAAAACTGTATCTCCATAACAGCTTTTCCAAGAGCTGTCTAAAACCATTCACTTTAAAATGATCATAATAGAAGATCTATTATGTGATTACCTGGACTACATTGGTTCTATCTAAACAGTCGATGCAATTAGTGCGAAAAACTCCAACCTATTTACAGAAGTAACAAATTTAAAACTTAATATACATTTCATATCAGCATATACAATGTCAAGCAGAGACTGAGAACTTCCAGTTAGTTATAAAATGTTTTAATTACCTGTGAGCAGATATGCCCTTGTCGATCTCTCCAACAATAATTCATATCCTTTATAATGTCAGCTATGCTGTTGATCAACAATGAAACATTTTCGAAATGCATTCCCCGGCTTCAAACAAATTGAAATCGAAAGTTTATTATATTCGCGCAAAAATATAAAGATTAAACTTACCAATATTCATGGAAATCAAACGTTACATATGTTATGTATGAACTATTATATTGGAAGATATGATGGGAATATGCATCCCATATGACTTTTTCTTTTCCACTCTGATCAATCAAATTTATAATACAAATGGGACCGTAAGTTTTAATTTCTTTAACAAAATGCTTCTCAAAAGCTATTTTAGTGTCGCTTTCACCTAAAATTAAAAAAAATCATTGTTTGTTAAGAAGTTTGTCACTCTTACCTTTATCGATTCTTGGAGGTGGTCTGTATTTATATCCAGGTTGAGACCAGTACACAGGGACAGAGCCCCTAACTTGCACAAAAGATACTTCGTGATGATGATATTGGATAATTTGTTCAGTTTCAACATAGTTGGCACATTCCCCATTCTCATCAACACCACGTCTCTTATATCTGTTTAAGAAAAATTATATAATGTGTTTAACTTCGTTAGAAAAGCTACGTAAATTTGTTAAATCTTTTATGTAAAGTCCTTACCTTGTGCCAGCTCTAAATCTACTGCGCCTTGACAAAATACACAATTTAAATATTTCGTACTGTGGAATATCTCTTATACCTCTGACATCACTATCAATTTCTACTTTACAATCTTCAATTTGTATATAACCTTGAATTATTGGTAAAATCCATGGATCACATAATGGATTCTATAGGCGCAATCAAATTCTCAATAACAAAAAAATATTTAACAGCAAACGACTCACATTCGATTCTATAAGCAACTTTAGCATATGCCTATTCCAGAAAAACTTATCATTAACCACCTTCCATAAGGCATTTCCATCAATGATACCTTTCTTCTCAAGATTACACAGCCTCTGCAGTGAACTCGTAATATCACAAGTGTACGAATAATAAAATGAATTTGTATCGGTAAAGATACGATGGAATTCTTCAATTATCGACTTTTCAAATCTCTCCTTATCGCGCCGAATTGGTGCGCCTGTTGCCATCGCTGCTGCTTGTTGTGTTGTTGTTTTAATAACATTTCCGGCTGTTTTTAATGTTCCCAAAGTTTTGGACGTCAGGGATACAGTGCGTTGTATATCGAATATCGGATTTTCACGACCACGCTTCTCACGCACCATACCTTTGTGCTTTTGACATGGCTGTAATTGTACATCGCATTCTCCATCCATCTTAAGGAAAGCAATTGATTTAATCTTAAACACTTCATGGTTACCATGAAGATGTCCAACGGATGCAGACTCTTTGATTAACAATAATCTCGTATCAAAAACTGAAGGATTATCGACTATTCCGATTATTCCATAGCATACGCCTAAGCAAACGGGATCGTCTGCATCTGTAAGATCCCAACCTACGAAATGGAATCCAAATAATTAAATGGCCCAAACACAAACACAATCAAAAATTAAATTAAATACCTGTTTTCGGTATGAATGAACCTGTATGTCGATCCCACCATAGCGACAGACTTTCCTTTACGAAAATATAAAAATCCTCGGTGCGAAATATTTCCATTACAAAAAATACGTTGGAAAAAAATCAAAAAAGAAAAAAGTTGAAAATACCGTTTTTTGTATTTAATTTATACAGCTGTCAAAACTTGAATGCATCTGAGTGCATCCGATGCCATTTGCCATTTACGGAAATTGCCATAATTACACATGGAAAATTCTTTGAAGCACGAATCACACTACTAAGAATCTTAAAGCTGATAAGAACACCCCCAAAAACCTGATAAAACGCAAATTATGTAATTATATAAGTAATAAATCGATAAAAGGAAGAAAATACTCTTAATACCGACGATTTAGAATATATAGTAAGCTTAAAAAAGTATTTCAACATCCTTTGAAAAGTAGCGAAAAACACCAGCAAAAACATAAAAATCAATACATCTGTAGTCAAAAATAGATTTTAGAACAACCTAAAACATTTCTAGAATGCAAGCAGCATTGATTTTGTTCTAGTTTTCCATTTTTAATGCTTAACGAGCTTCTCATGCCAATATCAAGTTTCTATTTTCGGTGTTTTTTTTTAATTGCTCGAACCTTTGATCCAACAGTTCGAGCAACATAAATGCATTTTTTTCTGGGAATGGAGTAAAATAAGACTTGCGATTTAAAATTCTTGCGAGTAATTAAAAACCATTCTATTTATTAAAAAATGTTGTATGTAGTAATATCCTTTTTTATGTTTAGGTAAAAACATTTCGAAATAAAAATGAAAGTTACTACTAAATTCTACTATTTCCTTATGAAACTTGAATTATTCTACTTTGCAAATTTATAACTTAAGTGAATGCATATAATTCATAATTTAATTTAATAATTAAAATTTTCATTTCAAAAATACAAAAATTTAAATTTCGCGGATGGTTTAGTTCCGGCAATAAAGGACGTATTCGCTACTTTCTTTACGTAATGCATGCGGATAATCCGCGGAATTTAAAAATTGCTAACTATTACATTGCATTATTATATTATATGCCTTCCTTCTTTTACATTATTTTTTTCCTGGTGTTTCGCTTATTTTTGTTGGGGTTTACTGCTCGAACGTTTGATCGAACAATTCAAGCAACGCAAGTGCGTTTTTTATAATAGGATCTTCTATTTGAAGAACCGTTCGATCAAACGCTCGAACAATTAGAACTCATTCTATTTATTAAGAAAATTTGTTTGTATGTAATTTTTTTTTTCTCATAACAAAATAAATATTGTGGATACGCACAATTTCCAAAAAGAAAGAACAAGATGTTACTAAGTTGTAACTATTTCCTTAAGAATTTTAATTATTCGAGTTAATAAATTTATAACTTCTTAGCTGAAGGCATATCATCCATAATTGTATTTTATAAATATTCTTTTCAATTGAAATATACAAATAAATAACTTTTATTTCATTTAACTTTAATATTAATAGCTATTGCATTATTTGTTATTTATTACAAATTTAATCTTGCTGAAAGAAAGGAGTAATATTTTCTGTATTTCCATTATGAGAATTAAGAATCAATACAATCTTATTTCAAGTTTATTTAAATTTCATTCAAATAATCCGCTGTAATTATATCTTTCATTACCAATCTACAAATAAATAAATATTTATAATAGAACGGAAACAAGGTATTATTTATTTACCTGAATTTCAGATAGAGAGGCAATCTTAAATTCTAATTGATCAAATATATAAATCTCTTTGATAAGGTTTTAATTCTTCGAATTGCCATTAAAATCTCATTAGTGAATTAGGGATCATGAGATTGTAACCCTGCAGATGTCGCTTAATAACTTTCCATAATTGTATATAAGGCGCAGGCGTCACCGTTATAAATAACATTGAAGCACGCATCTTTTGCGTTTATCACCCGTACTACACAGAGCGGCCATTTGTGATTTATACCATCCTAGTTGTTGTGGGTTCTTGTGATAGAGACTAGATCATTAAAAATGGTGGATAAAATCGAAATGAGTTTGGACGATATAATAAAATCGAACAAATCGCGTCGTGGTGGTGGCGGTAAACGTGGCGGCGGTGGAAGAGGAGGAATGCGGTCAGGCGGCGGTGCGCGCCGCGGTGGCGGCTTCAGAGGCCAAAGATCTGGTGGCGTGCAAAGAGGCCGCAATCGTGGTGGTGGAATTGCGAGACCGTACACCAGGGTAAATTGATTTTGACATAGTACATAAAATTAATTAAAAATTGTTGTTTTACATGCTGAGGAAGCATAATAGCCAAAAGTAAAAAATTTGAGAATCTGTTTTACATGAGGAACCGCAACAGTACCTAATGTGAAACGTGTTTTGTTCTACTTCTGTCTGTATCTATCACATAGCCATAGCAAAAATACAAAAAAATGTTCGCCCCAACGAACGTTGGTTCTGACAACAATCCAATTGTTTCTTTAGGGAGACGTAAACAGTGCTTGGAAACATGATCTATTTGAAGGATACGGCCCAAGAAAGGTAGCGGCAGCTAGAGCTGCCTTACAATCTAACATGGGACCAGCTAAACTATTGGTCTCAAACTTAGACTTTGGCGTATCCGATTCAGATATCCAAGAACTATTTGCCGAATTCGGACCTTTGAAGAATGCTGCAGTTCATTATGACCGATCTGGAAGATCTTTAGGAACCGCCGACGTAATATTCGAAAGGCGCAGTGATGCCATCAAAGCAATGAAGCAATATAATGGTGTACCTTTGGATGGACGAGCCATGAACATACAAATGACCACATCAGAAATACCAACAGTGCTGAGAGGAAACAGGATAGGTGTTGGACAGGGTGATAGGAAATTTAGCAATACTAGGAGTCCACGTGGTGGTAGACGACCCATTAGAGGTAGGTGTCATAAAGTAGTATTCATATACATATATTTATATATGTGCATATAAACTATATACATGTCAAACTTTGATATTATTTTCTGCATTTGTTTTTGAATTTGTATGTTTGCCGCAAAAACAACTAATAACCAGACCATGTAGTGTTTCTGTCTAATTCGGTGGATTACAATAGCAATTGTCGGTATCAGCAGATACTACAATAAATTTAGGTTATGTTATGACAAAGCAAATTATTGGCCTCTCTTGTTGAATTTTTACATTATTTTCGCGTCACCCTAGTGAACACAGGGTTACATGAAATGGGATAATTTCATCCGAAAAGTTCACCAAAATGGCAACTTTTCTGGTCATCAGTATGATTCGTATACACTTTGTTCGGGACGAAAGGGAAAAATTCAGTCAAACTGAATTTATTCATTTCATTGTGAATACGGCGTATATCGTGTAATAACACTCAGTACATAGCAAGCATTAGCATTTGGGTTATTAAAGAGTCTTTCTTTTTTAATTAGTGCTGCATTAAATTTCCTTTATATCAAAGTTATTATCACGGCCTATTTGTTTGCGGGTAAATCTAATCAGGTCAGCCTTGAGGGAAGATTTTAAACGGTTTTACTTCGATTTTATCCAATTTTTATTGTTGGTGGCGCCGTAGAAGGGAGGTCAATTACAACGCTTCGGTTACCTTGTGTATATCGCGTACATTACACTATGTATACGATATGCAATGAAAATACACGAGAAAATCGAATCGTTGTTTCTGCAGCCACCGTTGATTCTGCACAAATTAGGCAAAATGAAAATAAATCTTGTATTTATTGCTATTTTGTAGTACATATACCGTGCACGACAGTAGGGTATTACGATTCTGATTACCTACAGTATTGTCCAATATACTAGTATCATAGCACACTATATTTTGAACAACGAATAACTGGTGTAAACACCATATTGAACAATTTCTACTCTTTAAACTTCCGTAACACATACCTGCTTACTGCTTAGTTAATGTATATGACAAACGATATTTTTGTTGTAAACGAAAAACAGTCCAAAATCATAAATTTGAAACATACGTGTAGTAGTGCAGTAACAGTTTATATAATGTAAAAAAAAAATTAAATACGTTTCATTTTTCGCGTTGTTCTGATAATTGAAAATGTGCATAAATTGCTGTAATATTTACCAATACTGTTCATTATACTTCAAATTGGCAGATTTCTAAATAAATATAATTAGCACGGTATGAGTTTCTGATCAGAATTCGAAAAGTTACTTAAAATGTTCATTTATTGCTTGCTATTTTTCTATTCTACAATTTTTTTTTTATGGTACACAGGTGGTCGCGGTCGTAATCCTCGTAATCAAAAGAAGGTGGCACCCACAGCTGAAGAGTTGGACGCTGAATTGGACGCCTACAGCAAAGAAATGAAATAGTAGCATTTTAATTTCGTGAATGTTCTTTTCTTATTATTTTTTTAACTTGGAGTTTGCGTTATATCTAAAAATAAGTTTATGTGCAGATTAAATCCTTAAAGAAAATTGTACAAAGTTAATTCATTCATCCCAATTGTTCTCTATGATGCCTATATCGTCCTTTGTTGTTCGTTAGTGTTTAGTTTCCAGAATGATCATAAGGAATGGACGTTTTCATTTAATGACATTAGACATATCTGCATGTAACCTTAAATATGACCCAGATTATTACAACTTTTAGTGGAATATAACTGAATAATACTTTTGTAAGTGATTAGTAAAAGGATTGTTTTTGCTATGCGAATCTTCTTACTAGTCGTATCTTATTACTTTAGTTTCTTTTTTGTTCGATTGCTTTTTTTGAGTACTAATAACTTGACTTATATGTAACGAAAAATACTTGTATTACTAAGAAGTTTACAATAATGACGATGATGTAAGATTATAATAAACTTGTACTATATCGAGTGAAGAACGATGTATTATAGACAGTACTTTAAGAACGCCTTTTTAACTTTATAACTTTACGATAAGTTTGAACTTCTCTAGACAATAGAGTCTTTTGCGAACTATTGCCATATGTTGTTTGGATCTGACAAGCAATTATGTATTAATAGTGGAAATGAAGAAATTTTTACTGGAGAAAGAACAAAAGAAATACAAGAAAAATGATACGATACAATAAATAATGATGAACATACGAATAACTTTAATATGGTAAACATTATTTAGTTGTGTAAAATGAAATAAAATAATTTTTTATTAATTTTGGTGTTTCTATTCATATACTTCCGTGATTTCCTTAAATCCGAACGGGTGGCGAAATATTTTAGTGCCTCGCAACACAGGCTAATAGTAATAGAGCAACGAATGTTAGAATGTGCATTTATACCACAAGATTTATGTTTATAATCGCATAGATAATATCTTAAATATTCAAATCATGTAAATTTATCTTTATAGTATATACAAGCTTAGTCATATGTCCCCCCTGGAAAATTCCAAGAAGTTCCAAACAAACAAATTAACCAGGTATACATATTTACAAACGCAACTACCCTTGATTAAATATTGTTGGGATAATTTACATAATCATCGGGTTAGAAATGAAAAATGTACTTCGCTATTGATGTATTGTATGTCTAACGTTCTGGGAGGAAACTATTCTTAAGACTATATGGCTATTTTTCTTAATAATTTGATTGGTTTCAATGCGCTTGCTTTAATTAATGTAACATGCTTCATCTGCAAATCGCTTGGTTTATCTCGATCGACAATAGCGAAAAGTTAAAAGTGTTCACGTTGTGGTGTACCGAATATGTTAAAAGGTTTTCACGAGACTAGTTCATACAAAAATTAAAAGAAAAGTGGGCGCGCATGCATTACTACAACAAGAGGCGATAGGCATTTGGAAAGTCAGCAAATGATTTTTCTTGCAGGTTTTGGGTGTTTCATAAAATTGCAATTTCGATGGTAACTAAGAAAACGCTTTAAAGAAACAAATTTAAGTGGCTGTGTAGCTAGTCGTGGAAGCTTTTATTGGCAGGCCCGCACACTCATCGATTGAATATGGATTAAAAGCTGCATGGTTAGACGAAACTAACGCAGGGATAAGCTTGACCTGGTACCAGATTGTGTCGCTGACAAACACAGCAATGGAAGTGTGATAATTTAGGGATGTATTTCCAAATTCTCCAGACGGTTCATATATCACATTTGTTGACTATATATCTCTATGTTATCTCTGATGCGCATTGTTGGCACAATAACAATTGAAATATTTAACAATCGATGTTACTGCGGTCTGTGAAACTATGTGCGCCAATTGGCGGATTAACAGTACTATCGTCAGACCAATAATGACAAATGATTTGCAGTAATTACAAAATATTTACTGTGATGCATTTTGCAAGAGAAGTATGTACATTCTTTAATGTTTAAATCAATATTTAACATTTACAATGGCGGCACAGGTGAGGCAAATGAAGAGCCTCTTCACCTACTCATTCGAGTATAAATGGTGAACCTGTGTGTATGCGTACTTTTTACACGTATTTTTAATCTTGGGGTTACCTATTAGTATACGTACGCCTTTCTAAATATTCATATTGTTCAACACATTGCCTGGCACATATTCTGAGGCATATTCTATCTATTTCTAAGTTTAGTTTTTTGGAACTCTTCACGGCGCGGGCCGCCGCTGTATTTAAACATTTTTTATGTTATCAAATCAAAATTAATATTACATCCATCTATTATTTTCTAATCAGACAATTATTTTTCTTTGCAATAGATGAAATTACCAGTATACATTGACGGACAAAGCGGATGTAGCCGTCATGTGGTCAATTGTTCGCAACAGATATTCCTCTGTGTATATAAGGTTGCCTAATACGTAGGAAATTTAAATGAACAAATGTAACTATGCTGCTTTGTATGGAGAGAAATATAACAGAGATGACTTAATTTGTAGAGAAAGTAGTACCTATAGAGGAAAAGTCTGGAATTTATAAAATTGCATGCAGTATCTGTGACAAAGCCTATTTTGCTCAAACGAAAAGTGGGATAGGCACCAGATTCAAGAAACACATCAGATCTTATCGATATGGTAGACTAGAATCGTCAAGTCTAGCACACAAACGAAACCGGCCATAATATTAAATTAGAAAACTTGAAATAGATTAAGAACGTAACGTCGACGCGGGAATTAGACCATGACGAAGCAATTTTGACGAATAGAGAAAACGGACTGTTGTCGTACACCATTCCATTTGATTTATTGGGGCGTACTATAATGACAACAGACTCTTCCGTCTGTCTTTCCGTATTTTTTTGGATGTTAGATTTAGAGGTTTTTCACATCATTCGGTCCCACACATCCTCGAAACGGCCGCCCCGATTAATTAATTTATTAAACTTGCGTGGTGAAGAGTGTGCCAATACTTTTGTGTTCTTTGCTATACATATGATGTAAATAATTCTTTCGAAAATGTGCAGTTCTTACAAAGAGAAAATATTTTACCAACACTATTCTAATATATTTTTGACTAAGGCAATTATATTGTTAAATGCAAATTATTAAAAAAAAATAAAAATTAGTTTTTTTTACAAATTTCACAATTATAATTTCAATAAAAAAACAGTAAATAATTCTCTTCTTCCGTAACGCGCCAAATTTAAAAAATTACGGTTATGTTGATGCATCAATTTATCGGCTAACTATGACGTAACCTCGCACTCTTTTGTTTCCCGTATCCACGTTACCTGTGCTAACTCGATCTTTAAAATCTACAGTTACCAAGGCGACGGACCGGCAAAATAAACGCAATGTTCTGGTGTAAGTGGATGAATGGAGATGTGCCATAACGCAAAACGCCGTACGACACGTCGATAACAAACGTGGACTATTAATATTTCGAGTACACAACAAATATTTGTTATGTGAACAAGTGCAATAGTCCTAGCTTTAGTCGTATTATACCATTACACAAATCCGCAATATCGTCATGCACGTAATGGTCTGTGTGGAAGGATCGCGATAAATTCCGATACATTGTAATTTTCTTGGCAGTGCGATGGTAGGAGCAGCGGCGATATGTTCTGCTAGAGAACTGTTGTATAAAGACTGGCATCGTTTTCTTTGTTGGAAACGACAATAATAACCGTAACAATAAAAAGAATTAGATTTTTTAGAACTAAGAATTAAAACTGCACCTATCAGGTGAGTACCTACCTGCATTATTTACAGCTAAACACAAATAACCTTTTCAGTACTGCATTAAAGTTTTTGACGATTATTTCCCTACAAAAATCAAGAACCGGCTTTATATTTGAAAGGCTTTTAACACACATAAAAACAAAGTTATGATTTACAGGCCACTTATTTTGGAACTTTAAGGTTTCTCTCTCTAGAACATCATTATGTTATCAAAATAAAATAATAAATACCACGAGCAAGATCGTGTTTTTCTTTTTCGAAGTATAAAACCATTTTTATCCGCTATTTTCCAAATATTTACAACATCCAAGTGATTTTTATCGCTGGTGTTAATTGATGTGACCCCATAAATGAATTTGAAGAATACATTCTGGAATTCATTCATGTTTTTTTAAATTTATTTATTTATTTTTTTGGAAAGTTCGGAGATGGTCTTAAAACCGGTTATAGTTAGACTTTGTTTGGAAATTCTTTCGAAAAATTGTTATTTAAACTTAGACTTAGAGATGAAATTTATTAGAGAAAGTTACACCGCAATAATTTTCAATAACCTGTACCTATGTTATTATTTATTATGTGTAAACAAAACTCGAAAGCGAATTAGGAAAATTGATTAATAAATATGGGGAGCGCCTCATTCATTCTGCATGAAAGTTTGCCCAAGTTAAACCAAAGTTTCTTTTTGAGTTTGTTGCTCCACTCAAATCAGTTACACTCCAGAAAACAAGTGACGAACTGTGTTAGAACCGCACGATGGGAATATGTTCATCGAGATTGGAGAAGATCATTTTACGATATCAAGATACCTAGTGATCCATAATCACATAATGCGATCGAAAGTTCTTCATCTGGCAAACAATGAACAATAATTCAACGGATTTTGAGGAAATGCCCTCAAAATTAATTCGTTCTTACAAAAACTGATATCTGCCAACATCAGATACACAAAGAACATTTTGCCTCACAATAAACTAAAAAAACTTCCCAAACTTCCAACGTGCATATTTGATGTACACCAATATTTAAATGCATTTGACGCGCAAACAGTCCTTCAAGGAAATTTTTTGATTAGAATATCCAATACAAGATGGTAGAATCAGTTGTAACATAAATTTACGGTTTTTAAGTAAGCAATCCTGTTGACTGTACACGTGGACGGCACATTCGAATATCGCATTAAATATTTCTTTACAACTGTTTACATTTGTTTTAAACCAAGCTTTTTTTATGTGTCTCTTAAAAGATAAAAGAAAGGAAATACAGCTGATTATTTTAACTACTAAAGGAGAAGCGTCAAGAATTGGGAATTGTTTTTGAGTCATCCTCAATCATTAATCCTAAAGAAGTGCTCCAACCTGACAAATCAAATGACCCAGAGCTCATTGAATTTTCAGACCACATATATTACTGAAATTTCAAAGCTTCCTCCATTGAGATTTGGGCAAAAACTTCAGCTTGTCTATGGAGAACGACAAATTGCTGTGAATTCCTTTTCCATTACATCATTCAATACCTCTATGGTATGCATATATCAGCAGTTTCCCAAAATCAATTTAAACGGTGAACTGTTATCATTATCAGTATTAACAAAAGAATACGGCAGCTAACAAGTACGTATAGCATCTGTTGTTAAAGGTGTAGTAGCCAGAAAAAAACAATGTTTTATCACCGCGTTATCAGATCGTGTGAAGTGATTATGCAATCAATTCGAACATTTCACTCACAAAAAAATCCGACACAATTGATAATGATAATACTGCGATTGAATACGTCAAACGCTCGATATAACAAAAGGTAAACCGAAGCCACGAGCCTAGCAAACACCGATAATGAACTTGTATTTGTTCGAAATATCGTGTTTATTGATTCCAGCAGGGATTATATATTATGTATCTGACAAATTGAGATTCGCGTGTGATAGATAGAACGTATTTATGATGAAGAAAAGTTAGAAGAAGTTCCATATTCGATGTTCATGTGTTCTGGCAAGGATTATATGAAGTTATCTTTTATTATGGAAAGTGTCTTTAAGAGTTAAAACTTTAACATTGTTTAACCTTCATTTTCTAATTACTTTATTATGTATATTTTAGTTATTAATTCTTTAAATTTTTCTCTAGAAGAACTATTTTCCCAACATCTGTTCAAACAAAATACATGTATTTCTGTCCATTCATGTTCTACTTATATGGGGTTTCTTTATAAGAAATACGCATTTTTAATGTCGTTATCAAAGTAACCCTAACTTTGATCACCCATTTAATTTTTTTTTAAGTTATTGATCTTAATTTTCCAGTTTTAATCAAAGTAGAATTCCAGCCTAAATTATGTTAAACTCAATGCCCAAGGTAAACAACACATAAGTATCGGCAACCTCCGCACCACACAAATTTAATTAATTATATATGATATTATAATCCGGGACAGCCGTTTCGAGGGCACGAATGGTCCTCATCATCAACCGGTAACCGAATGATGTGAGAAACTTCTAAAACTAAACTGTAAATGTAAAATGTACTAGCCCTTCATCCGAGAAAAAATATTGCTTACAGTGCCTAAAACTACGACATGGACAGATAAACGGGAAGGTCTCTTTTATAACCCAAAATATAAACAAGTGCCAGCCTACTGCAAAAGGTCAAGACGGACACAGTACGGCAACGGTCCGTTCTCTCTGTTCATCAGACTTTCATTACTTTTTATGTAAACCGTCTCGTACGCGTCTAATTCTCGCGGCGAAGTTACATTCTTAATCAATTTCATTTATACGTTGTAATAAACTAGACGCGTCCAGTCTTCCATAGCAATAATTCCTTATATGTTCTTTAAATCTGGTGCCTATCGCTCTTTTCGTTTGACAATATAGGCTTTATTACAGTCACTACATGCAATTTTATAAATTCCCGACCTTTTTCCCATTTTCGGTTTATCTTTAGCATTACCGAGAAGGTTTTTAAGTGTATTACGTGAACCTAAGTATACATTCATATTTTGACCCTTTAAAATCTTACTCACGCCTTTCGATTCGCTGTGAAAGGGGAGTTTCACGAATTTCTTGCTGTTAGTTTCTACCAAGGTCAAGGTCGTGGAATTTTTTACATAAAGTCTATGTTGGACTCTCTTAAACAGGCGATCGACCTCTCTAGAAGAGTAACCGTTATAAATAGCTACGTTTTTTATGAATTTAAGTTCTTTGTTAAATCTACTTCTACTTAAAGGGAATTTAACCAATCTATTAATTAAGAAACTAATCACGGCCATTTTGTGTTGTCCACAATGGTTTCTTCTTCTTCTACTGTGAATTTAATAGTTTCAAACTTTGAGTTGAGGGTCGCGAGAAAATCCGGAATATTACTTTTCTTAGTATAAAAAACCGCGAAAATATCATCTACGTACCTAATTCTAGGAAAATATGCGGTATCATACATGTTTCAAATTTGCTCATGAACAAGGTGGCTGTGAAGGGGGACAGAGAGTTGCCCCGTTGCTGTACCTTCTAATTGTTCATAATACCTGCCCTCTACTTGAAAGCAATTTTGCTTCATGCATAGTGAAGTTAATCTTTTATATTCTGCTATTTTGGCATCTTCAATGTTGTTGAGCTTTAGAAGCTCAATCAAAAGCTCTATGGTTTAAGGGTCCGTACACTGGGGAAGAGTGAACAAACATCGAACGATACTAAAATTTCCCCATCTTCTAGTTTAATATTGTTTTCTAATGAATTTTCTACTTCAAGGCTGTCTACTTTAATGGGTAAATTTTTGTATTCGTTTACTAGCCATTTGGACAGTTTGTACGTGGGTAAGTCTATTCCTGAAACTATTGGTCTCACAGATTTACCCGGTTGCCGATACTTATGTGTTGTTTACCATACTACGCCCCAGTCCTTGCTATTATTGATCAATGCTCAAGGTTTGTCAAGTATTAACGTTTCTGTTAACATTGTCCTGTAACCGAAAAAAAAAAAACCAAAAGTTTGATGGTAATTTAGAACTACCCGCTCCGCTTTGTTATTAGCATTAATTCAATTAACTACACAAACGGTTGTATTACGTTATATACAACTCTAACTATCTCTAGCATGTACACGAGTCACGCCTAAATTCTGCCGAAGCGTTTGTTGTAACCTGCGTATTGTATCCGGAAGCACCTTTCGGTTTCGGTACTATTGCACCACTATAAAATTCATTCTGTTCTTTAAACTTGATTCTTTACACTAATCAGATGGTGAAGCCCTTCATTGGCTAATAAACGCTGATCAAATTCAAAATCCAAATAGTCGTTAATACACAGAAAACGGGTGCAAAATTTGAACTTGACTTTGTACCAACTCAAAAAAACTTTTGTTATCCACATAATGATAACAATGTATTCAAAAAAGCTTAAGTATTCAATTATTTCTGGAAATTGCTAATAGTAAAACACACAGCAATTTTTAAATTAGTTTCAAATATAACGTAGTAGGCATTGTACTGCTTTATTTAGCCGTAATATTATAAACTTTCGGAAGATGCACATTTGATTTTCAACATCGGACTAACTACATGCACTTGACCAAAAAATATGATGCTAAGATAGCTTAGCTTCCTCATGGTATTGATGAAATAATTCACGGCAAACGCAATAAAAGGAGAGAGAAAAAAATACACTAACACACGGACATGTTTCTGCATACCCGGCGTCATCAGCGTAGTTTCGAGAGTATTTTTCATATCTCTACCTTCTATCGCTGTTGCCTCACAGTTAATACCACAACTTCCAAAACAACAAACTTAACTGTTAGTGTATTTTTTTCTCTCTCCTTTTATTGCGTTTGCCGTGAATTATTCCATCAATACCATAAGGAAGCTAAGCTATCTTAGCATCATATTTTTTGGTTATTGTTTCTAGGCATTTTCTGATGTGTTCTGTTTACATGCACTTGAATTCAATTAGACAAGTATTTTAAACCTAAAAATATCCCATTAAACTTGCTTAAATATTAATAACGATCTCATTAATTTTCCCAGCGTTTTTATCAACTACTTCGCAAACTTCGAATTTATGCTTACTTCAACATTTCGAGTGTGCACAGATTACGAAAAATCATGGGTGAATGATACAAGAGGTACACTAGTGCCAAAAAATGTACGAAAAAAATAAAAAATAAATAGCAACTGTTTAGTCACATGTCACACGCCTTGTAATCACGAGATTAATCCTTATAATTGTTGCCGTTTTATGTTCTTAGAATGTGTACGTGAAAACATGCAACTATACAGGAAGCGCGTGACGGAAATATGTTTTGGAAATGCTAGAAAGGTTTTGCGACACATGAATCATACCCCAAGGTAGATCTATAATTCTATTTTTAATTGCGGCTTTTGTAATTCTAAAGTGTTCGTAAGTCGCTATTCTAGGAGTGGACGCCTTTCCATCGGATGGATTTTACTAGATTTTTTTCCGTTTCTAAATTAAAAATATATCAAAGCAGACATTTATTCTACCGACAAACAAAAACGCTTAGTGGCGCCCTATATCATATATATTAGTCCCAGTTTAATTTCATACAATAAGAATAGAATTCAGAGGCTTCATCCCTTTCATTTACAACTCATTAAATTGGATTAAAATGGATAAAAGGATAAGATTATAATCGTTAAAAGTTCCAGTTACTTGTACGATAACGAGAACAGGTATACATAATTTCAGGGTTATTAAGGCCGCCAAAGCACATTCAAGAGACCCTTTTCACAATTACATATTATCATGCGATCGAACGTTATTTCAGTCAAGGGTGATCTTGAAAGGAAGAATTTCTGTCTTTGATTATACCTCCAATTTTAAACTCAATTTTTTCCTAGTCTTTTACAATTTTTGTTAGATTACTTAAATAATAGTTATTTATATAGCAAGTCAGTAAAGTAATTCTTTACCGAACTATGAGCCGAGCGAGCGAAGCGAACAAAACGAGTAACTGGCGAGTTCGTTGAACACTATTTATTGGCGTGTGCATGCAAAATTTTAGCAGCAACCATAAAAGTTTATAACTTAAAAAAGATTGAGATATAACTTATCACAGCGAATACGAAATAAATCTACTTATTTTAGGGTCACGTTTAATATAATAAAGTATGACCCTGACGCATTATAAAAATTAATTTCTGATAAGCAACACAAAAGTATCGGCAACCTCCGCACCACACAAGTTTAATTAATTAATTCGAGACGGCCGTTTCGAAGAGGGTTTTTAAGTGTATTCCGCAAACCAAAACATACGTTCATATCTTCACCTTTCAGAACCTTACTAACACCTTTCGATATGCTACGAAAGGGGAGTTTCACGAATTTCTTACCGTTAGTTTCTGCGAGGATTAACATTGTGGAATTTCTTACATAATGACTTATATAAAAAACTCCAATTAATAATGGTCTTTCTTCTATAGAATCTATCATCCATAGAAGAGTAAGCGGTAGGAACAACCTAATTAGCAAAGATATGTAAGAATATAAAAAATTTATTTACTCCTCCATATCAACCATCACGGACAAATTACGTGTGGTATCGTAGGTAATTTCCAGCAATGAAATAATAGAACTATTAAACGCTTGCGGCTCGTCCTGGAAAGATCCATTTGTGTAGATGTTGATGGTGTACGTAGGCTGCGTCATTTAAATTGAGCATTTGGTATTGCAAGGAACGGCGGAAGAACACCGTCGCAAGCACGAGTACGAATATAATTAAAGGAAGCATAGCGAGGCAATCGTGCATTTGTAAATTGCGTCTATGATTAGAATTAAAACGACCAACGAAAATTAATTCGACCAAGTCTGTACACATTCCGCGGTAGGGGTTTCGAAGCGATTGATTTCATTGATTGCTTTCTCCGCGCAAAGTGCATTTCACGTCGTGAGTTGGCCATCGCTTAATTAAACTTATATATATGGTCAACTAAATCCTTTGCGGCTTTGACATTGTCTTATCGACTCCTAGAAAATCTACTGAAGCAATTACAATAGTAGTTCTATTTTAGTTTTCTTGCGTCCAAACTGGTTAGTTGGTGAAAATAAATTACAATAAAATCCTATAAAGTAACTGGATATGAATCCACATCGCTCGATAATGTTTAAACCCTAGTGTTTGTTGAATAACCCTGTGAGTATGATTTGTAAACCAAATTCTACAATTATGGCTATTAACACCAGAATTCAATTGGTTGATAAATGCAACCTAATTCTTTAAATTCAAACAAAACCTTAACGAATGCATTGTTAATATTCTTCTAATAATTCACCACTTAAATAATGATAGCAAGGACTGCGGCGTAGTATGGCAAACAACAAATAAGTATCGGCAACCTCCGTATCACACAGGTTTAATTAATTGTATAATAATTAATCCGGATTAATTATTATAAAATTAATTAAACCTGCGTAGTGCGGAGGTTGCCGATACTTATTTGTTGTTTATTCACCACTTCCTTCTCATTAAATGAGTTCCAAACATAAGACTTGTGAGTTATACTTGAACACTTAAATGACTTCGAAGACATCAAATAGAATTTCCTTTAAAACATTTTCCTCTCATAATTATAGAGAGTCTGAACTTGAAGTGATGGCTGATAACAATAACAATTACGTCTTGGGCATCGATATTGGAACCACCTCCGTCAAAGTAATAGTTTTAAACACCAAAAATAACGAAATCGTTGCAAAACAAAACAAAGACACCCAGTCAAACGTGCCTAGTGACCAAGGAACTGATGGGAACAAACAGGATGTGCCCAAAATCATATCTGCACTCAATACTTGCGTTGCCAAGTTACCAAAGGATTTATTGAGACAGGTAAATGCTTTAAATTTTAAGATTATCATGTTAGAAGTAGGTTCAAAAGTTCCTCATATACTTTATTATTTCTCTAAAGTAATAAAGGAGGATATGCAAGTATAGTGTATCGATTTTGTTGTCGGATGTTCATTAAATATTTACACGAATTTATTGGAGGTGTAAATCTAAAAATACGGCCTCAATATTTCCCAGGAATTAATGAAAAAAAGACCAGTTAATCCCATCTGAACGTATGACTCGTTTTAATTTATGTTTTATCAATGATTAGAATAAATTTATTACAGCCAGGCTGATATACTATATATATTTGTACATACAACAAAACATACGAATGAAAGTACTTATTTAGATTTATATAGTTTGTGTTGCTTTATTTTTTGTTGAAATTATTAAAAAAAAAACGAAATACCAAATTTGTTAGAAAATGATAAAGACTAACTGAAAGACTGTTAATGATCAAAATTTATTGAACGGCGACAATGTTTCAATAAAAATTGCTACTACATCTTTTGATCGTATAAAAATACATGATATTAAGCATCTATCTTCCCATTTTTCCATTTACATTAAAAAGAAGCTTGGCACAAAACTTCCATTAAGCGTGTAGATTTTCAATTAATTCAAACTTAGAATTTGACGTCATCTAAAAAACACATCAACACCGAAAATCTTCAAGATATTGTCGAAAATTTCATCTTTGCGCTATAAATAATCCGGGAATTGTTTACAGAATTATGAAAATCATAAATTTCCACGTCACACTGTTTATTTTCACGCGAAAAATCCTGAAACTTCCAAATGCAAAAAGCCATACCTCGTATCTCGTAAGGCATCGAAAACGATAACTGGAAATTCAAACAAATTCAATCGCTTAGCTCGTATATGTTTCAATAAACCCGACCGGAATCTTGAGATGTTTATGGAACGATGGAAATTTGTTGCGCAAGAAAGTAGAAGTTTTGTTTACGTTACAGCAAATGATCGTAGAGTTTATTTTGGTTGGGCTTTACATCGATTTTATGATGCAGGGGTCTGGTTACATTTTAAAGGATCTTATTTCAAACTGCGGGAAGACAATGATCTTATAGCGCCTTCCTGGCTGTGCTGTGATATTTTTTACACGCCTAACACAAGAAAGGGAAACTTTTGACATTACTTTCGTTGTATATTTACGAATTATACATCAGCACACCATGCTTTTATGTGCTTTGTGGTAGTAGAAATTTGCTTTGTTATTATTGCCATTAGTATTATTATGTTTGAGCATATATAACAAAGCAAAACAAGCATGCGCAAATGTTAAAGTATATAAAAAAAAAGATATTTATAACAAAATTCCTTCAACGTATTTTTCATAATAAACAGATTACGAAAATCGGCATTTGCGGTCAAATGCACGGTGTCATGCTGTGGAACAATTCGGAGCAACAATTAGCATGGGAGCGAATAGAAAGAGATGGAGCCTTAGTTAGATACGACGTTATTCAAGATAGAGTGACAGCCTTATATACCTGGCAGGATAATAGATGCGATGCCGAATTTATCTCTTCGTTGCCTCCAGCCAAGTCTCACCTACCAGTAAACACAGGTTACGGAACAGCAACCTTATTTTGGATGGCCAAACATAAGTTAGTATCACCTGTACAGCCCTTTAAATTATATCAAAGATTCCCAATTCTCAATTTTGAAGCTATGTTGTTGGATTTTAGACCGGACAAGTGTACAAAATTCAACTGCGCTGGAACAATCCAAGATTTTGCAGTCGCTATGCTTTGCAATTTAAAAAAACCGGTGATGTCGGTCCAAAACGCTGCCAGTTGGGGTTATTTTGATTGTAAAAACGTTTGTTGGAATTCTGAATTGTTGGAAGAAGCCGGATTTCCTATATCTCTACTACCGGATGTGAAAAATAGTGGAGAAATTGCTGAATGTTTAGCGGATAATTGGCATACGATACCTAAAGGCACACCAATCAGTAAGATATATATTCAATTTTGCCAAATGTATTATTGTTATAAAACTTTTGCGAAACCCTATACATCAACATTCCTAACTATACAAGGTTCTTAAAAAAATGCCAATTATTTTGTAGGTGTCGCTTTAGGAGATCTACAATGCTCAGTATTGGCAACCATAGAATCCATCAACGATGCCGTTCTAAATATTTCCACTTCAGCACAAATGGCATTTGTAGCCCAAGATTTCGAACCAATAGTGGATGAGGCGCCAGCGCCGAAACCAATTGAGTACTATCCTTATTTCCATAACCAATATCTAGCTGTTGCGGCCTCATTGAATGGCGGAAACGTTTTAGCCACTTTTGTTAGAATGCTGCAGCAATGGACGATGGAATTGGGTTTCTCAGTGCCTCAATGTAAATACTTATTTTGTTAATTTTATTTCTAGTTCAAATCTAGTTTTATTACAGCTAAAGTATGGGAGAAAATTATAGCTTTAAGTATGGACGAAAATGCAGTGTCCGATTTGAAAATCCAACCGACTTTACTAGGTGAGCGCCACTTAACGGAGACGGGAGCTGTTGTCGGTAATATAAACATAGGGAATTTGGGTTTGGGTCAAGTTTTTCGTGCACTATGTCATGGATTGCTTGAAAATTTACACGGGTAAACCAACAATTAACGCTACTTAGTACGCAAATGAAGTAACCAAGATGATTTCTCTTGTTTCTAGCATGATGTCGAGGGAAATGCTATCAAAAGCTAACATAAGTCGGATTGTCGGCAACGGATCTGGTTTATCACGGAATAAAGTTTTACAGAACGAAGTGCAGCAATTCTATCTTCTCCCATTGGTCTTTACAACTGGTGGGGATGCCGCGAAAGGGGCTGCCATGGCTATGAATCTACAAAACGTTATCGGATAATTATAATGATCTTATATTTACAGTTATTAGCGACTTGTTAACTTAGTTAATTTAAAAAATTGACAGTTATAGGGACTTTTTTCCTATATTAGTTATTTATAGTAGACGCGGACAATAGATGCACAATGAACCAGTGTTGTTACTGCATCTTTTGACCGCGTTTGCTATAGTAAAATATGAGTTAATACATTCGTAAAAATTTAAAAAAGCTTGAATGATTAATTATCTTATTTAGTGCTACCAAGTTTTTCACCGTAACTGTCAAAGAATCGAGTAAGTTTTTAAATAGGTCGATATCCTTTAATCTAGTCATCGTAAAGAAACGTACAGGCTGGTTCCTGTTAGCTATAGTGTAATGAAGGCAAAAAATATCGCTAATTCCTCCTATTTATTAGAATATTTATGTAATCTTTATTATTAGTAAAATCGTAACTAACTATATAACTATGTATGTAGTATTTATGCATTAGCTTAAATCTATTTAACTTATGTTTTAATTTAAACTGGAAGTTATGAAAGAGTCTTGGAAAGAATTACAATAGTCAAATATAATTGAGATTTCAAATAGTTAAAATCTCATTTAATTGAATTTTTAGCCTAATTTTGAAGACCATTGGAACAAATTTTTTATTTCTTTGTAATTCATCTTTTGAAGATCTAACCAATTAACTCTATTTTAACGTTATCTCACAGATATTGTTCCATCGCTTGCATATTTGTTCCTGAAAGAATTACCAACGGCACTTCTTGTTCCACTTAAAGAAGCTAAAACTAGTGGGTAACTCTTTTGAGAAAGCGAAAGAGTTACTTGTAGGGGCCGGTGGGTAAAACCAAACTCAAAACCAAAGGAACAATATTAACATCTTTTGCAAACCCTTGAAAAATAGGTGAAAGTAGTACTGACGGTCTATCTTTTTTTCTTTTAGTTGCCTATTGTTGTATCTCCTTATCCAATGAAAATTTGATATATTTTGTTACAGCATTATTGTCACTTCCTAAAATATTTAAATTTCCTCCTTAAAGACCTTGTTGCTACACATGATAAATGCGAAAGAATTGGATTGTCATCCCATCTTGTCTGTTGTCCCTAACACATTGTTATTGTTATCATTCTTGAACATAAAACGAGCTTAATATCGCGATTGTTACATCGTATTACATCCAAATAAGTCCATAGATTTTTAATTTTGTAAGACGTTACGTAATAGTCGTAAGCCCAAATGTACCCTCTAATTTATCGAGAATAAAAACAATTTTACATTGGATTATTGTCTTTTATTAATACTTATTATTCTCGTGTTGAAGCACACGTTTTTTTTGGTGACGCAACGGGTTTGTAAGATCATTTTGAACGAGGCTTAATTCTGACGTGTGAAAAGGACAATAAAGTTATTTTTGGGCCTGTTATCAGTGGTTTCACATAACCATCGTCATGTTTATTGTTTTGTAGAAAATTAAAAATGCATTACCTAATAGTGATATTAATATTTAATAATTTGTCACGTTTAAGATTTTCGATAAATTTTAATATAATAACACTTTGCAGATGGCAAAAAGAAATTAAAAATCTGGAACATGCTGGTGTTACATAGGAGTATTTGGCTGTGGTTTAACCTTTGATAGAACATCTTTTTATAATTGGGACAAAAGACCCTTATTTGCTGGAACAATTCAGGCAACACAAATATGTATTCTATAAATCTAACAACTGTTCAATCAGAGATTTGAGCAATTAAAAAACATACCTTTATATCAAGCTTTAACTGAACCTTTCAACTTGTAATTTACCCCTTTTGTGTAATCGCTCTTCAAAGCTATTTCAAAGCGTCCTTAGTAGATTAATTTGAAAATTTATGAACATACTTCGAACTAGTACGATTCTAGTGTTACTGATGCAACGTCAAAGTGTATTAATTTAAAAAAATTAGTAACCCGGATCCACCAGGGGGTGGGGATTCTTGAAACCGAACGAGAGAACTGTTTTGGGCCTTCTAATAGACATACTGCAAATATTGGTTTGTAAGTAAGGTACCTGAAGGTTGTGAAGTTTGTAATTGTTGAATATGTAATTCTCTGCATTCATGACCATGCTTATCTGTAGTTTTCAGTAAATTATGATAATCTTGTTTATTTTCTGTTCGTTTAGTTCTATCCCTTGGGATTTTCACGGCTGCTTGTACGCCCAAATTTAATAATAGAGAACTTCCCAAGATAATTTCAACAAATTCCACCGATGCCTAAAATAGTAGACTTTAGCAAAATATCAGAGAAGCACTAACCTAATGTTTTGACATGATCAAATTCTTTTGACCGAATGAGTCGTATTCGCCTATGAACCCCTTTCGCGCTTATTCATAGCTAAGAATCTTTAGGAGTGATCGTTTTCGGGAAATAAATAGTAAAAATACGAAAACAAATTTCATTTTGCTAAAATAGAAAAAATATTGAGTTTTCGTGCTTTATTGGCAATTTTTTAAAATTTATTGCATTGAAATTATTAACAGAATCGCCTAAAGCAGTGACGTAATATGACAATCAAAACATCCAAGTGGCATGATGAGATTGCCGAGGTTATAATTCTCCCGAAATATTTTAAACATTAACACAACAAATGTAAAAAAAATATACATTTATAAGTGAAGTTATATAAAATATACGGAACAATGCATCATTTACAATATCGGAAAACATAATGGCGACTTTTTTAACACCAAACAGACATGGTTACAGCATTAGATTTTCACCTTTCAATCCAAACCATTTGGTTGTCGCCACCAGCCAATTCTTCGGACTAGCGGGAGGTGGCACATTGTTCCTTCTAGAATCAAATTCAGAAGATAAACTACAAGAATTAAAATCGTTTCAATGGACAGATGGCCTCTTTGATGTTGTTTGGTCTGAATCTGATCCAACAATAGTTGTCACAGCTTCTGGCGATTGTTGCCTTCAAATATGGAATCTAACAGGTAAATTTGGCAGGAGGCATGATGAATCTCCTTAATTATATTATATTTAGGTAATCAAGCTCCGAACATATTAAAAGAGCATACGAAGGAAGTTTATTCAGTTGATTGGGCAAGAACAAGATGTGACCAGTTCGTCATAAGTGCATCCTGGGATTGTACAGTAAAACTATGGGATCCCAATCGGAAGACGTCGCTTAATACCTTTAGTGGGCACGACCAGCTAGTTTATAATGCTATGTGGTCGCCACATATTCCAAACTGTTTCGCTTCTGTGTCAGGAGATGGCACCATGAAATTGTGGAACTCGCTGAACTCCCATTATCCTAGCGCATCTTACAAAGTCCACGATGCAGAAGTTTTATCATGCGACTGGTGTAAATATGACCAAAACATTATAGCAACCGCTGGTTCCGATGGATTGATACGGGGTTGGGATTTGCGCAACCTTTCACAACCATTCTTTCAACTAATCGGTTGCGAGTACGCCGTTAGGCGAATTCAATTCTCCCCTCATAATTTAAGCACCATTGCGTCTGTTAGTTATGATTTCACAACGAGAATATGGGATTTTAGTAAAAATTCAGGGCCGATTGAAACGATTAAACATCACAGTGAGTTTGTCTATGGGTTAGATTGGAATGTATTGAAACGAGGTCAAATTGGTGATTGCGGGTGGGATAGTTTGGTTCATGTCTTTACGCCAAGTTCCTTATTACATATTTAGGAAAATAGTTGACATTTTACAGAATACTCCTTCTCTCATTCCTTGATGCGTATTTTTATCAATTGGCTGTGAAAAAGTAAAGAAAGCAAAGAAATTTGGAGAGATACGTTGCTTAGCAACAATCACCATTCTTTTTTCCTTATAAAATCCCTATTAAACGCAGCAAGAATGTGATTGGTAACCACATACCTGCTGTGGTAGTAATAAAATCTCAAGAAAGCAAGCAAATTATGATTTTCTTAAGTATAATTAAATCTAATAGGTTATTTTAAATGTTGGACAATTTTGGCGGTTTGTATTGTCTCGACCAATTAGGCAACGCCTTATGTTATTGGTTAAATTAATTGTTATACAGAGTGTCCCAATCTTTTGGAATGCTATTTGGAATATTCAGTAATACCAAGTAGTCATATCTGTTTATTAATTTCCTTAATAATAGCGCAAAATTCTAACGCGACGCATATACGATTATTAAAATTGACCAAGTGTCCAATGATTTCTTGCAAAATATCTTTTCTGGCATTTACGAGTAATCTTCGGTATTGTTAACATTTTTAGCAATGTTGAGCGTTTAATTGCTTTTATTCCCTGTATCCATTAGATCTTTCAATCTTTTCTGGCTATTTTTAATAGAGGACATTAAACTAAACCACTACATATAAACATTTGTCGAAATTTTAATGTTAATGGGCGTAATTTTATAATTCTAGAAGGTTGGAACCGCATGTATATGATTGTTTCAAACAATCAAACTATATTACGCTAATTAAAAAGAAGAGTTATAATTATTTCAGCATACTTTATTTTTTTATAAGGAAATATTATTTTGTCTATTTTATATTTATATAATTTTTATTAATAAACTCATTTTTCGTACAATCGCCGTTTTTCTTTAAACACTGCTTTTTTAAAAATAAAAAATACGTGCCTTGTCGATGTTTAAATATTGTAGAACTATGTTTAAGCACAAAGAAGAAAATAGAATAAAACAACTTTTATGACGCTTAAAACGTAGATCTTCCAGAAGCAAAAAAATAGGCTTATCAATAGCTGATTCCGCAAATAATTTGTGATTTCTTCGCATATTCCGCATAGATACATTTATCGGGAGCAATTAATAAGTAATGTAATTGAATACAAAGGTTTCTTTTACTAACATTGACGAATTTACTTATTTTGACACCGTTTTTTAAAAACCCAAGTCCCATGGAAGCAATTGGTTTCTGTTAAAGAAACAATGCTAATTTTTGATCAACTCTCAATTTATAACTAGCAAATGGTCTTAAGCGAAATCAAGTAACATCGTTTGCTACTTTAAATAAAAACTGCTATTGAAGATACATATGTAAAATAGTTTTCCCATTAGCTTAAGAAATATTTAAGAATTATAAAAACAATACTACCGGTTTCGAGGATTACCTGTTCTTGAGGGTATCTTTCTAAATTTCGGAGGTATTACGCGAAATTTAAAAACATACCAAGTTTATTACCGGAACTACCAAATTAAATCATCCGGTGGGAAATTTTCAGAAATGCCAAATGAGTATTACAGGGATAACTATCTGATGCTTTTAATTTTAACAAAATTAGAAAGTGCTATTTTACATTTAATCTATTTATGGACACCACCACAAATATTTCAATATATTTAGCTAAAAAAGGGGGCTATTCTTTCAGGAAACAAACACTATAAAAAATAATTTGTAATTAATAGCTTAGATTCCTTAAAATTAAGAAGCATTTCAATTGTTCAATTCAACAAATTAGAACTCTTGTTTTTGCTTTTTTTTTTTACACAGAACGTAACAAATTTCTAAAGTATAACATTTTTTTTGTAAATAAAAAAATAGAAAGTTTAAAAAATAAACTCAAAGTCGTAGTAAACCCTTACTTGAGAATCAAAATCAAGTTCGAAAAACTTTTTATTTAAACGTTTCACTAAACATGTAATTTCTTAGATTAACGCGGAAGCAATAAATAAATAAATTTATTAACAAAGCACTTTTCTGTCCAAAAAAAGTAATTTGTTTATGGCACATGCATGCAGAAATTGAACGTCAAGCGTTAAACTATAGACGCGTTATCAACAATAAATTTGCTGAACTAGTAAGAGAAAAGTTCCGAATCTCGTCGAAAAAACGCAAAATACTGAATTGCTGATGTATACAAATTATTCCTATAAATATGGATTTTGAGAAATGAGATAGCACACTCGAGTAAAGATGTGGTTGTCGACGGTTCTGCTTTGTTTCTTAGGTAAGTCCACAAAGATACTCCTTCTTTTTAATAACTTGCTTAAATCAATTAAATCGCTTAGTTATTCTTTAAAAATATCACCTTTTAATAGATTTTCTTTGGTTGGTGATACTTGATTTTTGGCTTCCATGTACTTCCAAAATTATTTGAAATAAAGTTTAAAACATTTAAAAATTAAATAAAATGTTCTTTTTTATATTTGCTATAACATAAATTAATTTTAACAATAGTATCGAAATTTGTTAAGTACACCAATGTTTAAAGTATTTAATTTTACAATTTTATTATGAAAACGGAAACCTTAAACATAAATTGAAAATTAAAATTAATGAAGCAAAATCCATTTAAAATTTCGATTCGAATTTAATTAATCTTTGTGCAATAATCAATAGTTTAAATGTTTCTATGGTAAAAGTAGATACAAGAAGAAAAGTTTCGTCTAACTCTTCTACCGACCAAACTAACTGTTTATTTAGTTTTATATATATGGTGCGAAACCCATAATATATTGCTATTGTAGACACGTTTACTTAAAAAAAAAGGACCTTTTAAACAGTTACAACAATTAACAATTACATAAAATAACTTTAAGTAAGGGGCTTTAAATAATTCTATATTTAGATTTACGTTTTTGATTTTCTACGTAATTATTATGATTGTACCTCATTTTCTTAAAATTAAATATATAAAAAATATTCGGTTCTTCTTATTTGGGCATAGATATTTGTCCGGTTCGTATGCCTCTACGAACTTCAGGGATGTAATTTACATCCTAAACTTAAAATTGAGTTGAATACATGGTACTATAGATTTACCGATTCAGACTATTTTTCATAACAAGAATGTATTCTGTGTAAAACTAATTCTTTCCCAACTGCACACATGCAAAATAAGTTTTTAAGGCGATTTTTAACGGCTTCCTTTTTTATATCCACAGTTGGTCTAGCTGCTGCTTCTCAACCAGCTTGGAAGCAAAACACGGAGTATGTCTACAATATCGAAGGACGCACCCTAAGCGGATTTGATAAGAAGAGCAATGAGTACACCGGCATCCTTACCCGCGGTAAACTTTCAATACGTCCCAAGGAGGATAACCACCTTTCCGCCAAGTTGCTTAATTATCAATACGCTGAAGTCCGAAACGAACTCCACAATGGATGGGACACCGACGTTGACGACAAAGATCTCAATTATAAGAATCTGCCGCTCCCTAACCATCCATTTGAAATCATAATGAAGAACGGCGCAATCCGCGATCTCGTCGTCGATAAACGAACGGCGAACTGGCAAGCTAATTTACTAAAGAGTATGGCCAGTAATCTCCAATTAGACGTGAACGCTGAGAATTTGATAAACAGCCGTTACAATCAATTGCCGGAAGATTCCGAAAACAATGCTGTGTTTAAAACCATGGAGCCAACGGTTACTGGCGAAGTTGAGACCCTCTACGAATTAACCCCATTACCGCGACATATACTGCAATCCCAACCTGAATGGGTACCCATGCCCCGGCTTGTTAATGACAATGATGACATCATCGAAGTCGTTAAACAACAAAATTACAGTAATTACGAGCAACTCCCTTCTTTTCATCATGGTCTTTCCAAATTAGATACTGATTCGGAACCTGGTAGCAATCAAATGGGGGAATACATGACGAGATCCACATTCTCTCGTGCCGTGATCACTGGTAACTTGAAGCGTCACATTATTCAGTCTTCTTATACTGTAAGCAAAATTGCGGTCAGTCCGAACTTAAACAGCGATTCCAAGGCTATGATCTACAGTGCCCTTAACTTTACTTTAGATGAACTTCATTCTGTATCTATGCCGCACCCTCCTCCACCTGACTCGGTACAAATTGGAGGATTAGTTTATCAGTATAATAACGCTTTCGACAACGACAACAGTGTCAAACGCAGAAAATCCAGCGACTCCGACTCCGAAAATAACTATGCCGGATCCAGTTTAGGTTCGAGTTCTAGCTCAAGTTCAAGCTCCAGCTCACATTCTTCATCAAGCTCCTCAAGCTCAAGTTCCTCAAGCTCCTCGAGCGCAAGTTCCTCCGAGGAGCAAAATGTATATTTTGGGAAAGCAGCCATTGCGAGCAGTTCATCCTCATCGTCGTCATCTAACAGTTCTGAAGAGTATTGGCAACAGGAAGAACCTGAAATGAACCTACCGCCGCATTCCCCATTGTTACCATACTTCGTCGGTTACCAAGGACAAACCATCATCAGATCCGATAGAGTCGATGCCGCTCGCGAATGCAAGAAGATTAGCTGGGACATCGCTAGAGATTTACAGAATCCGGATAATATCCCCGACGAGCAAACTTTGGAGAAGTACACCATCCTAGTTGAATTAACACGTATTATGAGCCTCTCCGAGATGAAACAAGTCGCCAGCGAATTGTACGCAAAAGAACAAGGCGAAAAGAGAGACGCGTGGAAGGTATACCGCGATGCAATCGCCCAGTGCGGCACTGGCCCAGCTCTAATGTCCGTGCAAGAGTGGATCCAAAATAAAAAGATTGAAGGTGAGGAAGCCGCTCAGGTCATTGCTACAGTTTCCGAATCAGCTCGTCAACCAACTGAGAAGTATATGAGAGTTTTCTATGATTTGACTAAATCTCAAGCTTGCGAATCTGAGCCCAATCTTAACGTTAGTGCCATTCTATCCTACGCAAACTTGGTATATAACGTCTATGTCAACGAAGACAACTCAAAAGCTGAATACCCAGTCAACGCCTTCGGTAGCTTCCGTAGTAAAGAAGGACGTAAATTCCTGGAAGACGAATATATCCCTCATTTGGCGAAGAAACTCGATCAAGCGGTTCAAAAAGCAGACAGCCACAAAATCCTAGTATACGTTCGCGCTCTCGGTAACTGCGGACATCGCAAAATTTTGAAGATCTTCAAACCATACCTGGAAGGTGATAAACAATGCTCCCAATTCCAACGTCTCCAAATGGTAGTCGCTCTGGATCATTTGGCCGAAAATAAACCGGCAGTAGCTAGATCCGTATCATATAAGATCTACCAAAACGCTGCCGAAGCAAAGGAAGTTCGTGTAGCCGCTGTATACCAACTGATGCACACCGATCCACCCGCTAGCATGATCCAAAGCATGGCTGAATACACCAACTATGATACCGACGAGCATGTTAACGCTGCAGTGAAATCTTGGATCGAATCTGCTGCTGAATTAGAAGGAGATGAGTACGCCGACCTGTAAGTAGGATAACCCAAAACTTTCCCAACGTGTTACCAATGTTCAATTGCTCAAAAAGAGCTAATGAGAGCAACATTTTTTCAAGGAATTTAGTTTTAACCCACAAGATAAAAATATTGATTGAACACATATAATTTGTATTTAGTTATCAAAAAAAGAATAAACTGGGCCAAATTTATTATAAAACAGTTGACATTTCGAATTAGATTTAAAAACAGGCAACAAGTAAAAAACAAATAAGGCCAGATATTAAAAACAATGTGCGGTGAAAGAAAAATTATTCCAAAGCGATTCTGAATAACCTGATAACAAATTTCTTAAACATAATGAATTAATACATAACCTTCATCTGAGATACTTATCTTTATTCTAGCGCCTCCAAATGTAAAGCAGCATTACCTCTGCTCACCGAAGACGATTACGGCATCCAGCAATCTCATGCGCATATCCGCTCCAAAGTACGCGATGAAGTGAACCTTCAGTACTTAAACGAACTAGAAATAATCGGTTCTGATGACAGTTACATCCCGCAAGGTCTCCTTTACTCTTTCAGCAAGTCTTTAAACGGCGCAAACCGTGATATAGTCTTAGCCGAAGCCCTTGTGTCTAGCATCGATGAACTCACCAACGTTATAAGCCAACAGTTGAAACAAACCAAGAAGAATGAACAGAAGAAAGCTGATGCCACCGCCAACGAAAACAAACCTTTCTCTAGCAGCAATATGATCAAGAAATTGAATATGCAATTCGACGAACGTGAACAGCTTGAAGGTGCTATTCGTGTAAGCTTAGGAGAGGCAGAACGTTACTTCACATTCAACAATCGCAGTCTTGAGAATCTTCCACAAGGTAAAGATATTGTTGACTCGATTGCAACTTGCATCACATCTTGCAGAAAAATCTAAAAATCTATAAATCAACAATAATAAACAAAGGTGATCTCTGGCTTATCCCACCCCGCAACCATTTCAGATTTATTATGGTATATTTATTGTTAGATTATTTACGTTAAATTTGTTCTTTTCATCAGACCTAACAGCTTTGTGATTCATCTACGTAGGTTTTGCTTTGTACTCTGAGCCCATTTCTAAGAGGCTCATATGCTAGAACCAAGACCAGAGTAATTTTAGTCTACTCTATTAAGTGCGTTGATACAGTCCTACAGCAGTTTCAATTGTACTTGGAGTCCACTACCTTTAACACTGCTTAAATAGAACAACAGAAGCTTCCTGCTTATTTTTCATATTGACATAATTAAGTTCTAAATTCTTTGCATTTTCACAAATTTTTAACTGTTGAATTTGGTTGTGAGATTGTGTTTTCCAGATTTTTTATTTAAAAATGCCTTTATGAAAACTTTGAAATTTTTGTGTGGCAAAGTTATGCTTTAGTAAATTAAACAACAACCTTTTATAAAAGCGGGGAAAGCCAGAATATACAGTTACACACACTTTATTATTTATGAAACGGTAATAAATGACAAGTTGAAAGTTAGTACGTCAACATCGATGGGCGTACTTAACTTAACTTAAAAATACATTTCATAGAAATGTTCATCATCATCCCGCCCATGTCGATGTATAAGAAATTGCTTTTGCTAATACCATAAATAAGCCAATGCTACTTTGTTTTTGCTTCAGACGTTCAAGATTGGGAAACCGAACTGAGAGCTGGCAAAAAGATCAGCTACACGAAACTCGTCAGCAAACATGAGGCTACGATCGCCTTCCCAACTATCATGGGCCTTCCGGTGATCTTTAAATCCGAATACCCGTCCTTGATCCGCGTTGAAGGCGAAGTAAAGATCCAAGCCAAACCTCAGATCAGCGATGGTAAATCCCTTATGGCCCCCAAATCCGCCAGGGCTCAAGGTCATGTGCGCGCAGTTTTGTCCGGAAAGATCCAAAGTAGTATAAGCTTTATCACTCCCCACGACCATCAACAGTATTCGGCTGGTTATGATAGAAATGCACAGGCTTATATCCCCGTGAGATTTGATGTTGATGTTGACGTTGAAAATCAAAAATTAGCTGCCGAAATTGAGCCTTTAGAACCCAAAGGAAACGTGGATATATTTCACTACAGCGCCCAACCGTATGTTGCTCAAGAAGACATCTTAGATTTGAAACCTTCTAGCAAGTCCAATGATTACCAACCTATTCGCGATGATCAGCTTGAGCAAATAAAAACGTCTTTTGGTAAACATAGTACTGGCATGAACTTCGGTTTTGAGTACGAATCCGACGAACCGATTTTTGCTAGACGGTGGTTGCATGAGCAACTACACAGCGATGACCCCATCTCTAGTCCACTGGCTTCAATCAATGACGATGATGAATTAGCATATACTTCCATGAACATCTCTTACCAAGGCAAACGATCAATTGCTCGCAAGGTGCTACTACGCTTGAACTACAAATCTGAGGAGCACTACGAACAACCCGCACCTGACAAATCGATCAATTGGAATCAAATCCCACAAAAACAAGACGAACGAGTGAAACACTTCTTGAAAGCCGTAGCGTCTAAGATCCGCAACGCTAGCGCATCTGCTGGGAGTGCAGATGTTGAATTCCGAGGCGACTACAATTACCAATACACAGCTACTTACGCTTACGCTAACAGTCCAGTTGATAAGAGGTCTCGCTTTTTAGCTCAAGTCCATAGGAAATCCTCAAACGTTAACACTAAACCTTTCAAGGTCAACGTCCACTCCACAGGTGAAACACCGAACACCAACGGATTGGACTATAAATACGCGAAGAACTTCGATCCTACCTCAACTAACGAAATTTACATAACCGTCGGTGAAAATTATGACAACTCCGCCAAGTTCGCAGTTAAGACGAAATTAAGCCAAAGTAAAGAACGCCAACAATACGTCGATCAAACACTTGAAGCTCAAGAATGCAAGAGCGACATGCAACAGGGTAATACTCAACTCCCAGAGTGCGCCAATGCCACAGCCGAAGCAAATCTCTTGGATCAAATCTCCGTTAAAATCGAATACAGCCAGATTGGAAAGGAGACCCGTGAGAATGTTCAAAATGCTTACCAGTTCCTTTCCCATATGTTCTACGAATTCATCGAGGAAAATAACGTTAACATGTCTGGTATGGAAGAAGACGGCGAACTCAAAGTCGATATTCAGTTTGAAAACGATCTTAGCTCTGTAAATGTCAGTGTTCAAGCTAATGAAACTGATATTCAAGCTGTGCAAATTCCATTGAGCGAATTAGAACAATCCCTATACGTTGTACATCCTGTATTCTCTGCGTCTGAACGTGCTTGGGGTGAACTTAACAATGAACAAGTGTACTTCCGTAAGTATTAATTCTCAGTTATACTTTTTAACCGTTTTAACAGCATTAAACTACAATGTCAATAATTGTTTACTAGGTCTAGACATCCTGTTATTTTTCTTTTGAATTCAAAAATTTTCGTTTCTCAATTATTCTCTGTCCTACTTTATAAATGGAAGTAATTTAGTTACCGATTTAACGGTAAATATATGAAAGATGGTTTCGCGGCATCTAATTGGATTAGATTTTAATTGCTACTGAAGCAAACATTAATGCATTAAAGCAGAAGATACAACCATCTGAAACAGGGAATTTGTTTTTAGTTAACGCCATAGGTGCTTTTGAAATGATTCGTCCTCTTGCGTTTAAATTAATGCTCCGAGTGCCAAACGTCTAACTCTTACATTCCTTTCCACAGCATTCTGCACTGTTGACGCAAACGCTGTCAGCACCTTTGATAACAGAACTTACCCAGCTGAGCTAGTCACGAGTTGGACTGTGGCCTTCCACTACGTACCGGATTACGCTCAACACAAAAATATAAATCCGCAAAAGCAACGCGAACAAATGCAGGTTGAAGAACATTTAGTATTGGTACGCGATCAAAGCAGAAGACAACTAAAGATCACAGCTCGTTCACCTGATACCCACGGAAAACTCGTCGAGATAGATCTACTAACTAACAAATCAGGACACGTCGAAGCCAAAGTTGACGGACAAGAACAGCAATTCGACCAGAACCAAGCTGCCCACGCCGAAAACAATTACATTCTAATCTACGAGCTTCCAAACAACGAAGTTAAGGTTGAAATCGGAGACGATTACTACGTAATCTTCGACGGAAAAAGAGCCAAAATCACGGTTACTGACGACAAATTCAACAACGCCCTCAGAGGCCTTTGCGGTACATTCGATGGGGATGAAACAACCGATTTCACTGTCCCAGAAAACTGCGTGTTGAGTGATCCGGAGGAGTTCGTAGATTACTACACTTTGGATATTCTACCTAACCCTAACAGCGAATGCGTTAAGAAAGAACAGCGCTACGTTTCTGTGATATCCCAACGCGACATCGGGGAAAGCAGCAATAACAATACGCACGCAGCAAAATCCAAGAAATCTTCAGGAAGCTGCACGAAGCACCAGACGCAATACAAAGAGCAAGGTAACCAGATATGCTTCTCTCTCCAACCATTGCCTGTGTGCAAAAGTTCTTGCAAGGCCGAGAATGTGATCGCTAAGGATGTCCAAGTGCATTGCATTGAAAAGAATAACGTCGCGCAGCTCTGGACGAAACAGATCGATAAAGGTGCCAGTCCTGATTTCAGCCTTAAGCCCGCTCACAACAAGATTCAATTCAAGGTGCCCCAGAAATGCCACTAGATGAATCTAACAATGATGACGTTTTTTGGACTAAGAATATTTGATATGGTTTTTATGATTATAATATATTATTTTAATAAAGCAATTGAATGAGCAATTTTTATATTTAATATAACATAACCTCACGGACATACGGAATATCACACTATTTACTGATAGAGGTTCATAGCAACAGAAAATAAACTTCCAAAACTACCGCAGGGGTCTGTCTGGCGCTTTGCCATCACTTTTAGAAGTTTGTTATAAATAATTTGGTTTTATGTAGGTTTCACCAACATTTTTTTTGGATTTCACACATCATTTTGAGTGACACAAAGGAGTACTATAGATTCAATGGCACCAAACAAACTGTTCTAGGCATTTTATAAGAATGCCAATGGAATATTTAGAAAACCAAGAAATAAAAATAAAAGAATCGGAAGTACATTGTGATAATTGACAATACTATTCCAACTACAGTTCTACAGCTTACAGACTGTACCAGTACTTCACTTGAAAATCTTAGAAGTAATGGAGACACTGCAGACTGTTACAAGTAGATATTCTAAGGATAATAACCCTTTAGATTCCCAAGTGCATAATCTATATTACTACATACTAAGAAAAACATCCATCTTTTAATACACCGACCTTCAACTTTACTCTGTTGGCGAATGCCGAACCGATGGAGATGGAAGAGAACTGCTTGCAAACTACGATGTATAACCTAATGTTTAATCGGTTTAGAAATTCAACATTTTATAAATAAACATTTATTTAAATATGAACTAACATATTAAAAAAGTATCAATTTTTCATATAAAACAGTAACATACAAAAATATAAGGCACATATAGCTCTATGTACAATAGAAAAAATAACAAATATTCATAGAAGGAAGTATTATGTATTAAAGATAGTAATAATAGTAAAAAAATGTTACACCTATTTAGGTACATTCGTTAGAATTTTGCAGGTTGTATAGCTGCTTTCTTTTTTCTGACATATGCGATTATCGTTCTAATTATAAGTATCCTCTAAAACTGGTACAGTAATTTCAAAAAATATAGTTAAGTATATTACTACTTAAAGCTTTTTTAAAAAACATTTCCGATAAAATTTACACCGAAATATGTTATGGCATCACGAAGTGCTATCTGTTACATACTATAACTTGAGATTGTTCGTCCAATCTTTCATCTTTTCCAAAATCAATGTGGCATCCTGCGAACTGTAGATCTTGATCCTGCTATCGAAGATATAGAAGCTATCTGGATTTGACAATACAGCTTCGATGAACAAATCGAACATTGTTGTTAGGGTAAACCATTGTAGAAAACGTTTTACTCCCTTGCTTGTTGGAAAGTCTTTGAAACCTTGTTTCTGGAATAAATGTACGATATCAATGCACCAACCGTTATTAAGTAAAAAGAAGTAGGTTTTATAATTAGGTAATACAAGGTGTCCTACTAGAAGCTGCGAAAGCATGGACAGGAAAAAATGTGATATACTTGGTACAATAAAACATTTCCGCCGAAACGTCACAATACGTACGTATATACAAAACAAATATAAGATTGTATGTACATGTGAAGATGGCATGCTAAATACCAGTGTTAACACAACGCAACTGTTTTGCACTTGATACATTTATTTCTCTATATAACCTCCTTGTAGCTCTATATACTTAGCCCAGCGATGTTCCAATTTTTTGAAACCATCCAAACAATAGGATTTGTCAAACTTTGCAAAATAGGCCTCTATTTCGGCAATAACCTCTTCATTTGACGCGAACCGCTTTCCGCCAAGCCATTTTTTCCAGTTTGAAAAAAAACAGTCACAGAGGCCAAATCTGGACTAATTTTGCTACCGCAATTGATGGTACAAGAATTTTTTTCTTCGCTATTTAGGGCTTTTTTCTATTTAGTTCAGTGTAGCATCGCTCCAATAAGTCAGCATGGTACTGTCTCGTGATTTGGAATTGGCCAACACTTAGATACAATAAAATGGCAAGTATGGATACGCCAGGCAGTCAATATATTTTCCGCAGCAATACATTGTTTGTAGTTGTCTCTCTGGTTCAGATTATATAGATTATACCTTTTTCATCAGAAGATTCTTCCATAACCTGGAGAATGAGCCCAGAAGAGAACATCATATGATATGATGTAGTGGAAGCAGCTGAAATAAGATATCTTTGCTGCTTCGTGAGTTGTTACGCTCTTGAGGCATCCTGTGGTGTAAACATTATTATCAATTCGTAAGCTCAAAAATCTTACTTCCAATGTGATATAATCTCCCAAGATACTAACTAAAAATACGACACTTTCAGTCTTACCACTGTTGTTTTAGACCATTTTTAGCGCACTTTGCATTGTATTTATTGATTTTTCTGCATAACTCCTCCATATACTTGCCTTTGATTGAAACAGAGGTGCTGCTGGCAACATTAAGAGGTAAGTTGTAGATGTAACGGACCTAATATGGAACCTAAGATAACCATCTGCTGCAATAACAGTTGCTGGCCTCTTGGCACAGACTTTTTCTTCTAAAATTCATTTTTTGTTGAAAATTGTGTCTTTTTCACGTGTGCTTTATAAATGCTTGATAGGATTAACATTGGGTGACGGTAGAGAATTTTTAAACAAATATGGTGTGCTGTAGAGTAACTAATCCGGAACTAAATAAGAATCATGATTTGGGCATTATCCAATTAAAAGTGATAACTGTCACACATTTTCAATTTAGAAACATAATCTTTCAAAGTTTTTCCTAAAATATTGAAGAATTCATAATTATCCATTAATCGTTCAAAAAATACCAAAACGATACATGCACTTGTACAATTGGCCCATTTCTTTCATCATACTAGTATAGTTTTATCAGAATTCCAGATTTGCCTTTATCTGAAAAAATTATGTTTTTCCACAAATCCGTTAGTTTATTTATGAACCTTCGCGCATATTCTATTCTCTTCTTTCGCAGACAAATTTCAAGATGTCCCTATTTCTCACTTTCTTAAATATTGATAGCTACAGTGACCGACATAACTCTGGGATTGATATAACTTCAGTGTTACCAACAATCAAAAAAAAAGAAACAGACAATTTGGCTAATATTGAGCGTCACTTTGTTGGTGTGTACATAAATAACGAAACAGGAAAAATACCTCAAAAAAAACTTACATCAAATATTCCATTTGCTATGTAATCCTTATAATGACCACACGTCATAATAAAAACCCTAATAAAAGCGTCACTAAGCAACACGTTTTGCTCATTATCTGTTGTTTTAATACTGCTTGCAATATTAAGTCCCTTCCTCCAATATTTTATCACTGAACACGGCAAGATTTTCTCTTCTTCGTCCACTTCCAACAAAATCTGCTTCGTATCCAAGTCAATGACAATTCCCTACAACCAAAGGAAAACAAAGCATATTATAAACAATCGAAAAAGAAATTCAAACAATTCAAGGCTTACATTCTCTATTTTATAATCATTAACAACGGTAGGTGACAGAACGCCGCAAATCAGAGGTGCTGGGGCTTCCACAATACCCCATCTGGTCTTTGGAAGGACTGGAATGAAAGCATGTGGCCATGAGAATGGATACAGGACGCTTTGTATGGCTTCGATGCATGCAGATAATTTACTGCAATAAAAAAAAGATTAAAGCGTTAAAATTTATATCAAATTTATTCATACCTTAATTGACAGCTAGTAAAAATAATTTTTCTCTCTAAAAGCAGATTCTCAAATACTTTCAATAAAATTGATGTGTCCAAGGTATCGCAGAGTTCTTTTAGATTAGTCTCTTCGTATCTTACATCCTGATGTAATGCTAATACTAGTTCAGATGAATTTTCTGTAATTATTAAAAATAATTACCTTCATAAAAATATTTACAAGAAGGTTTACTCACCATCTCGACACATTTTACATAGCATATGCAGATCACAGGAATTACCTATAAAACCATGTGGGCAACTGCTCTGAATCAGACAGAAATCCTTCAAACTGTCATCTGATTTCCTATTGGGTTCGTTGTTGTTCTGAGCTGTCATTTCACTACCATAATACTTGACATCGCTATGAATAATTTTGCCAATATCTAATTTGATTGGTTGTCCTGGTTTAGGGAATTTTTGTTTGTAAAATTCGTTGATTAAAACATCTCTCTGTTTATCAGGAAGCCCATGATGCAATTCTAGTTGTTGCAGGATCTTTTTGTAGAACCTCGGAGCTCTATTTTTCGTTAAGATGCAATAAGCCAATGGTAAACAGCAGCAGGATCCTTCAGGAAGGACCCTTCGGCAGTAACCGTAGGTTCTTTCACCAGATGCATCGGTTATTACAAGGGAATAATTCTGCTCACGGGCACTATAATTAACTCTGTGCCCATCACTGTCAGGAAAGCATAGGTCCTCTATATACGCAGGAATTTGTACCTAAAAAATAATTTAAAAAGTAATATAATTGAAATATCGAACATCGAAAGGCAACACTAACATTTGTAGGAAACTTCGACTTAATGTAGGGCGATTTCTCATCCAAACCAACCAACAAACAGCAATGGAACAAATTATCATTGCTCATCTTCCTAATCGAAAAGGCCCTCACAGTCTTCACATAAATTTCGAACTTCTTAGTATCTCTCTTCTTACGTTCACCAGTCTTATTGCTATCTTTAATAACTCCATATCGTCTGCCATCAACGACACTGTTACTATCCGTTCCTGTGAATCCTCTCAATGGAATCCTCTTTGGTCTATCGGTGTCTGAGTCATGACCTGAGGCTTTGCCTTCAAAAGACTTTATCAAATCCTTCACTAGTACCAAGGACGGCTCCTTGGAGAATGCTGGAGAGGTAGATGCATTTGAATCAGTGTCCGATGAAAAAGCTGACAAGGATGATGTTTCACTTCGATTTACCTGAAGTAGTATAAAAAACAAATTAACAAAAAAAAAAATTATTGAAATTCTACAAATTACTTTTATAAAGAGATATAATGAAACATGTTTTATACATTCTAGTGAAATTGAACCAATCCGACGTGAAGAATCATTGACCAGACTACTACCTATAATTAGATAAAATCAATTGGCATTACCTAACAGCAGAACAGTGTAAT
This sequence comes from Marronus borbonicus, assembly GCA_902655005.2. Classification (NCBI taxonomy): domain Eukaryota; kingdom Metazoa; phylum Arthropoda; class Insecta; order Coleoptera; family Scarabaeidae; genus Marronus; species Marronus borbonicus. The sequence goes on from LR737386.1 coordinate 6,030,837, forward strand.
GTATCGCGGCATATATTCCAATTCGCTGGAATGTAGGCCAATAGAAAATCGTAAATTTAACATCTATTTCAAATCTGTAAAAAGCCAAGGAATGCTTAATTAAGAAAGGCAGAGTTTTATTATTTAAGTTATTTCAAAACGGACATTGAAGTGTTAGTGGTACCTAAACGAGCATTGAATTTAGTCCGTGTTCTATTTTTAGGGCTGTGACTAAACTTTAAATTAGGCAATGACTTGAAAGGCTCTACGAAAAGCTGAATTTTCGAATATTTACCTATGAGTGCAATTCAAATACGTTATGTTTATATTACACATGGCGATATAAATTCATTTGCGTACAACTATTATCTCCGCTATTATCTATGTAAAAAAAATTCACATAAAGACTAATTTATAAATAAATATTAAATCAAAACAAAAACGACGTAGGAAAGGTTTCTGATCCATTTCATTGTTAAAAATTGTACAATTGTATATTCTTCAGTTTTATTTTTTTCTATAGATACTTAATATGCCAATAAGCCCACATAAAAGTATTCCCCATTTGAAAATGACCGATCTTGCGAATTTGTTATAATAAAATATAAAGAACTCGAGATTAAAGGAGAGAGCAGCGAGGTGAGAATACAAAGATGAGAACCGCATGCCAAAATATTTGTTTTTATGTAGTGAGGTACATTTTTATCTTGCACGGCAAGTTTCTCATAAATAATGTAGTGGCATGACATGATTCACATGTGTTAGCTACCTACCACCTTTCCTTCAACTGAAGAAACCTAGTATGATTGTGGACGAAACGTTGAGTTTTCGTTTAACCATAACACAATCCAAATTCGGAGCACGTTTAGTTTGAATTGAATAATGCACTTATTGAATCTGAATAGATTAATCTGACAAAGTCGTGCAGATAAGATCACATGTCCGTATCTTTGAAGATACCATTTTTATTCACAAATCTTCTGTAAGAGATTGATCAATAATAACATCCAGACAAATTAATTCTGTACAATAATACTGTGTGGTGATAATTGAGCTTGCTTTTCAGCAAGTATACATTATATTGAGTGACGTTGAAATTATTATTCTTTCTAGATAACGCCACAACAAATATTTTATGTTGTCTACAAGGAGATATCTAAACTAGCTGCTGATATATCAATTTTAACTTAATAATAACGATTATTATTATTATTACCAAAGTTCAATAAGCTTATGGGTAAAGATTAAAATTGGCCGAATTTCTTAGAAGCATCGTTTTAAGCATATTTCCTCCCTTTTATTTTTCGAATAGACTCAAGTCTAGACGTAAATTCTCAAGTTACTACTTTCGGGATTGTTATTTATCATCTAGTATACAAACAGTTCGAACAATGTAGGCTATGTTAATTACTTTTATTTATTCGTCAACTTGCGGATATACTCAGCTGTTGAAATGGGAATGTTTAGCGTTTATCTTCCATCACGTGAGTATGGGGAATTTCTATCTTTGTCCCCTAGAAATACCGTCGGTGTTATCGGCAAGGCATTGCAAACGATTGACCGCATTAAAATTAGAATCATGTGTATGTAGTGGGTATTACACTGTATTAAAAAAAACACACATAACAGAGCAGGAATGTCAATTCCATTTCCTGTCGAGATATTTCGATAATTAAACCGCTAATTTTTTTTTATAAATTTATAAAAGATATAAAAGCTTATCAACTAATTATCTTGGGAGATCGTAAAAGCTGTTTAATTGTAGAAAGAATTTTTGGTCTATTTTCTAAGCTGTAGTTAAAAAAAATAACGGAAACGATGTAACAAATAATAGCAATCGACTCTAGTTGTCGGTTTGCATCTAGAAATATAGAAAGCTTGGTATTTCCCGTAAACTGTTTTTTTTATTTAATAGTTCACTTGAACTATTGAACCAAAAAATGCAACAGGTCTGTTTTCAAACTGCTATACGATTCCTGACAACTGTACAGGGTGATTGGTTCACCCATGTATATTTGAAAGGAGGTGGTAGGTGCGTCGACTTGTACCTTTTCTAACCAAGAATCCCATTATACAAAGTGTCACTGTTTCTGAGACAAAACAAACTTATCACAAGCTTTTAATTCCTTGTAACTCTTATTTTAATAGTCTTTGATATCTGTTTCGTCCAATAAAATCATTTCATGCACTCTACATGTGACAAAAAATTATTATAATTCATAGTGGCAAAATATCACTAAGCTGTCTTTATCTCAGAAACCGTGACATTTCGTACAGCGATATTTTTGGTTGAACAAATTTCAAACTGAGTCGCCTCCAAACTTATAAAAAAATTTTCATTTCGTGTTATACATTTTCGATAAGTCCACACTGCTTAAGAGCTATGCGAAAACTTATATTCTGTTGGGCGAACCATTGTTTAGCTGAACGCGCGGTATGACACGAGATGCCATCCTGCAAATTTCCAACAAAATCCTGCAAATTTTTTTGATACTTCACAGCATTCGCCTTACTCTGAATCAGCGGTAGCTGGTGCACTGTAACTGCTGAACTGCATTATAACTAGAGATGACCAAAGCAGGTGAAATCAAATCATTACTTTCTTGCAGCGACTAGACAGACTCGTGTCTATTTGTCTCATGAGAATGGGTTCGTGTTGCTCACTGGTTTCCCCGAGAGTCGATAAAACACGAGTCTGTCTAGTCGCTGCAGAAAAGTAATAATTTCACCTGCCTTTGTCATCTTTAATTATAACGCTTCGATTCCCTCGTTGTATATCGTGTACGTTGTATTATGCAACGGAATTACACGAGGAAATCGTTTTTTTACATTTTTCCACCGTCCCAACATTTAGTTGTTTACGAACTTAGAATATCAACTAATTGTCAAACGTTGATAACGTATTACGTAACGATAAAGGCATGTTAATAATTTTCTTCTGTATGCTTTAAGATCAATTTTATCTAATGCTAACGAAACAACGTTATTTATTTCCATAACTTCTCGATTATATTTGCTTAAACCATACTACTTTCCCAGAGTTACGAAATAAAAGAAAGATTTACAAAAAATCTACAAAAGCTTAGGGAAAAGAAACTTACCATTTCTTTAATTGTCGTTGCCCCGTTTTCCATTTCTTCATTTGAAGCAGCCATAACTTGAACGCCTTTAGGTGTATCCAATTTTAATCCAAGAACAGGGTTGCTCTGGAACAAACGCATCATCACTGATGGTTTTTCCAAATCACGAAGCAAACAACACTAGATTACAGATCAGATCAGCAGAGAACACCACCAACGGCTCTGTAATTGTTTTTTTTTCTTCGCACGAATCTAACAATCCAACGTTTACCGGATAACTAAATAAAGAGAACTACACAAAACAACATCAAATTGTGGTAGGGGTCCGCGTTTCGAATACGTATCGTATCACTGGGCACTTCCTATGATAGCACAATGGAAGATTCTGTAAACGTTTATTTAAACTTCGCGAGAAAGAGACAAAAAATCAACGAAGAATCTGTTAAAGAACCTCGAAACGGTGTTCGGCGATATGCGTTGATAGAAATGGGGGGTGTTGAGGTACTGTTTGACGTCTGGAATCTGTCGCTTCGCAGAAAGGCGCTTAAACAAATACGATAAAATGTGTAATGTATTGGATGGTATCATAGCTGGGAATACCAAAACGTTTTAGGTACAACATTGTTCCGTATAAGTGCATGGTGTAACTACAAGTAAGGTTATGAAGTATAGTATACCGGGCGTCTAAGGTAAGTCACCGGCGATGAAACAAATATGCGTGTATTGAGAAGGTTGAACTTAATAGAAATTACATCATATAAACTCTTTTATTTCACAATATTGCATTTACTACAATTTTAGCAAATATAAGGAGTTCTGACATTGATGTTTTTAAATTGTTTATTCACAATGTTGGGCCCACTTGCAGTCAAAGAGGAGTCTTACATTTGGAAATTGTTCCTGCTGCTAATACAGTTTGGTTATCATGACGACAGTAAACAAAACATCGTGACAATAAGGATCTTAGACTGTTGATTGGAGCCTAACGAATAAAGAGTTGGGTAATAAATCCTAATTGATGCATTAGGAAAAGGCGAAAGGAATGTTATATTTTATCCTTCAGGACGAATAGACTGCGCTATCCTGGCCAACGATGACCACAACCGAAAACATTTGTCAGATTAAAACCAAGATTTGATCCTGCTGGAAAGTGACGTAGCAAAACAGAATTACAATGGTAACACAAAGAGAACAGGGAAAATATCTTAAAGGTTCATACTAGCTAACAAGGAATGAAAATGCAAATATTTTAGAATAAATTTAAAATCAAAGGAAAAACTAAAAAAAAAAGGAATGTAACAATTGAATACACCAGGAACAAACCGAATAATCTTTATTGTAGTAATGAATAGCTCTCTACTTATTTATCCATCTTTCGGCATAGGTGGACAAACCCAGCCAAATCGAAATGTGTTCGTCACTCACGATGATTTTTTTTTGTCAAAAGATGTCTGTACCCAGCTGTAAAGCCTGAGTAATCCAATTTCGCCGACTTGTGCCCCAACGGAATTTTTTACGGGAATAAATGCATATCTGTTTTGAGAAAGAAACATGATGGAGCCCTGTTCACGGCATGCCCGCGCGTTCATTACTCATTGCATCAATATGTTCTAGCGTTCATTACACGTTGAAATGTTGATCTGCTTAGCATATAACTAACACAAAAAAAAAACTCCCGCAATTTTCTTTGCATATTCGCAATTGAACGCTTAACAAAATGATTTGATAATTTTAACACGTTGTTGCGGCGTTAGATAAAAGGCCCCATAATAAAACGTTCTAAAATCAAGCTACATATCTCAGCTTTAAAGTAGGCAACAAATAGAAGTTCGAAATTGAAGATTATACGAAGTACTTCTAATAAAAATGGGGCTCAGAAAATTAACATAACGTATAAGAACTTCTTAGTATCGCAAAATTGCCATTAAAGATGATTCATCTAATTACCATCGTAAGCAAAATACAGATCCTTCTACAAATCACTTTCCAACCGCATTGTTTTTGTGAGTAACCAAATTTTGCTTCATGTCTACGTTTTTCCCATAATTTAGACAGTATATACTACTACATATAAAGACGATGTACGTAGGCGGTTACATATCTTTATGGGCATTCCCATCGGACGATAATTAGGCTTTATTGAGCGAAGAAGTGCTAAAGGATATAACAATATTAATTTTCTTACCGGAAAATAGACGATTTGAAAGTTTAAGTTGGGACACTTTGCATGCATATACAGAAATAAAATTATTATGACAGTAACGGGACAACATTCTGCGGCATTCCTCCAATAACGCCAAAGGAAAGTAAACTAGGCAGATATTGAATATGGGGCAAGAAAAAAGCCATCGACTTGGTAATTATAAATAAACACTTGAATAAGTTGCAAGTGAAAGGAGTTTATTTGATATTACGCACCTTAAACGAGTTAGATCTGATTTTGAATATTAATTTTCTGATTCAAATGCTACACACTTCACCCCGTCTTGTCCCAAAACAACGCATACAATTCACATGTTTTTAAGTTTGACAAAAAAAACCGTAAAAGCAACGCTTTATTAATAATAATTATCATATTATTGTAGTTTTCATAGTTTTTTGTTATATCGAATAGAATAATGAGGTCATCGATGTATGTAAACCTATATTTATTTGATTGAATAAATAAACTGATAACCGAATTTACCAACGATTTTTTACGTAATGGGAATCCTTACATTTTTAAATAATTTTGTAATTCATGAAAAAAGCCTAAAGTTCAGTTGAATTCTGTTGTTGAAGTGGAAAACGAAAAATTACAAATTTGACTATAATCAATGGACAAATTAAAAGATATTTGATTAAACGAAATAAATCAAAGAAATAGAAGAAGTATGACATATTTTGTTGAATAATCAATAAAATATTGCACATGTTGTAATGTGTGTTTTATAATGTTATCATTCGTTGGTTTAATGCTTTGCGTCTGATATTCCCTAAAGTTTAGAGAGTTTGTAGTAAACCTTATTTAATACAAACTGGAGCGATAAGCATTATATTTTAAGCGACTTTTTTTCTTTTGAAAACATTATGCTGCCGCTCAAATTTTTAATTTTCTTGCAAAACATTTCACTGCCCATAATTTTATTTATGTGTATTTACTACATAGTAGCATTTAAATGCAATGAACGGCAGTAATTAATCATTTAAAAATGTGTCTGCTGCACTTAGTTTTGGCGAACGTTTAAAGATTTGGAAGTAGCCCTTAACCACATTGGTCACATTTACAGTTTCTACTATACTACTGTTCAAAACATAATACTACTGTTCAAAACATACACATCTATTAAAACGTATTTGTTCTTATGCATTTAAAATAATACACAGGAAGACCGTAAGATGCATGCAAATTAATTTACAGGAACTAAGAATGAGCAACGATCTGACGTAACTTTCAGATAAATAGAGTATATTTCGATAGGGAATAAATTTCTCAATTATCAAATAATCCATGGAGAAATAGATAGTCGATCGCTAGCAGACTTCTAAACTGTACAGCCTACTTCCTTAAAAATCGCTATCATGTTTTCGTTCGCTTAATAAAATACAATCGCTATTTCATCGTTTCCGAATTGATTCGTCACTTGAAAAAGCTTCCGGTTCTTATAAAAATAATTACGTTATTGCACCGGCTGGAAACGTTGATGCGTATGGAATTTGTGCTTGGTGATTGAAAAATTGGCATTGCACGTTCTATTACGAATTTGTGGTTTTCTGCGCGTCCGTAGGATGAGTATGTACGGGATTTGATAAAAATACGACGCAAATATAGACGAAGCGCGTGGAATTTGTTGAGTCGTTTCCTCAGTGTGTTGAAATAGGTTGTTTTTTTTTTATAGTATGTTCGGTTTGATAGGTAACGAAATAATACAGTATGTCTCCAGATGGAGTTGACAAGAGAAAAAAAAACTTTATTAAATTTACGACAAAAAGTTTATTTCTTTATGAAAAATGCTGCTTTTCACACAAATTAGCTATTTATTTTTATCAATCGATGCCTCCCAACCGCCTTCATTTTACACTTGTTCGCACTTTTGTAAAGAATTTTTTTATGATCAAATTGTTAGTCCATAATTTATTGATGAAACTTTAAATCAACATGTTTATCTGCGTCTCTTGGAGGATTTTGTTTCCTCTATTACAATTTCTTGATACTTTAGACAGGAATACGATGCTACATACATTGGTAGCAAGACGGGTGCTCTGCTTATTTCACACTTCTGGTACGGCATTGGTTGACAAATCACTTCGGAGAGAGATGGATGACATGGTTTGGTCCATTTAATTTTCTTACTAGATCTCCTGATCTTACACCGATGGACTCTTGTGTGTGTTTAAAAAAAAGGTTTATGCAGATAACTTACGAGATAAAATGACCAGCAACGATTCGTAGACCCTTGAGTAATTTTTGCGTTTTCTTAATTTGCTAACACCCTGTATATCTGATCACTCACGGTAAGCTCATTTCTTTAAAAAGCAGCATTTTTCATATAGAACTACTTTTCGACGTAAAAGTAATAATGAAGACTTTTTTCCTCTTGTCAACTCCATCCACAGACACACTGTATAAGTCACAAGTTAGCTGGTCATGGAAACTTGGAATTTGAAAAAATAATTCGGAAAATGTACGTAAATGTTGATGATTCTTGTAATGTCTCAGGAAAACAGTTCTAAACAATATAAAATGACAATGAACTGAAAATTAAACTTATACATCTATCCAAAGCTGCTAAACCATAAATACGCACATTTGGTGCAATCAGTAGGATCTAATCTAACCCAAATGAATCCATTTAACATTACAGTGAATATGTTAGGCCCAATAGGTCCATGTACATATTAAATTAACAGCATTTACAGACGTATTCACTGTATAGTTAAATACAATTTTCATTTCCAAAACCACAAATACAAGTTAGTTAATCACTTATTAGTTGTTAAATAGCATTCACAAAAATAACTTACCATATAATACAGACTGTTCCTCTTCATATCATTGATATTTTCGTCAGCACAGGGGATATCGTAGGTCCTTTCTGAGCCAAATTGAAACGGTTCTGCATATACAGGTTCTTCCTCACTTGAAGGTATAAAGAAGGAGGAATTTGGTTCTTTAATTTTAGCATATGCATTTTTCGAACACCCGAAGGACGGTAAACAATTGAACATTTGATTTGACGATATGGAAGTTGAAGTATTGTTCAGTCTTTTTAAAAGAGGTGAGTTCGACAGACTTTTGCTAGGTGACCTCAATCTGTCATCTTCATCAGAGGTATAATCAAACTTAGCTCGTCTGTGCAATTTGATTTTGTTACTTTTTAAAGCATTTTCTAGCTTTTCTAGCATGTATGTAGGATCTTTCTTGGTTTTCTTCGGTGATCCCAAGCGTTTTTCTATACTTAAATTTAATTGATTTGTAAATTCTTTATCCAGTTTTAATGTTGTGATATTCGGATCCGATTTACTAACAGAAAGAGAATCTGAGATCTGTTTACTTTGCGGGGAATGCTGGAACGTCCTCGGAGGCTTCTTTGGCGCAGGTCCCGGTGGTAAAGGCCTTTTCAAAGCATTTTTAATAGTATCTGATCCATTTACTTGCTGATCTATATCTTTTAAGATTGTAATTACCTTATCTGCAGTTTCAATTTTGATATCACTGTCAATATTTGTTTTTTGAGTTAATCGAACAGATTTTGGTATTGCTTCTGCATAAACACCAGTTACTTTTTTAATCTTTTCACTGTTCTCATTGCGAGGGTTTAATACTTCATTCTTCATTCCATCACGAACAGCATAGAGTTTATTTTTAATATCGTTTACTTTATCCGAAGTTTTCTTCGTAATATTTACATTATCACAGTTTTCTTTCAGTCTTGATGAGTCGTCTAACGATTTAAATTTATCCATCTTACTCTTTATGTGATTCTGGCTGAGATGCCTCTGAAACATATGTTCTTTTTCAATAAATGCGTTCTTATCCAACCGAAAAGCTGGGGTTCGCTTGATATTCCTTTTATTCGGGTCACTTAATTGCCGATTCAATATCTGCTGTGGCTTAATTTCTATGTTGTTATCATTTGTACTATTATTTACAAGATTCTCCGATTCTATTGTTTTTCTAAAGTTAGAAATCTTTGGTTTACTTATATCTACGATATCTTCCTCTTTTAAGAGTTTCCTTAAATCTCGACATTCAAATTTCATCTTCATTTCTTTAACACGGTTCGTATTCTCGGGCGGTTTGTACATTACGTAGAATACGAATTTTAAATTAGACGATCACAAACATACACATACTTACGGGATATTAATGAGTTATTTCGTTTTTATTTAAATAAAACTAAAGCTAATAACGTTAATAGTGAGGGATGTATCGTATTATTGAATTATTAAGTGGTGCAAAAGAAGCAACAGGTTGACAACACAGTGAAATCCATCTCTGTAAAAGAAAGAAAACGGGAAAAATAAAGGACGCGTTTAAAGTCACTTACGTCGTGTTGTTATCGCTATTCGCGTATTTCAGCGAACGGCATACAGCGCATTGCAGGCGAACGCACGTTCAACTTACTGTTATTTATAATCTCCCCCATTCAAATTCGGCACACAATAAGTAACCAGCAATGCTCGGCGTTTCGGAATAATTTATCAAACTGACAATTTCTTTCGCACGCCGCAAGCGACCGACGACATGCCAAGGCCATCTTTAAACGGTTTCGAGCAGCGACAGCCTATATGTGTACTTGACTTTTTAACGGCCGGCTGGTTTGCCTATAAACTGTAAAAAATCGGATCGTATTCAGTGTTGTATAACTAAAGGAAAATGTTAAATCTTCAGTGGAATTAAGCAAATCTTTGGAAATTACCAAGTTGGATAGAAAACTTTATATACAACGGTCTATAATTGGTTGCCTATACTGAGGCGAATAATAGTAGCTTTCGATTTATTCGGTGTGTAGCTCCGGAACTGTTCTGGAACAGTTCCGGGACGTTCTATTTAGCCATTTATAGACCCAATTTCTGCTTAACAAGTGTTAACAATTTTAAATGGAAATGGATAGCAACAAATGTTCGTGTTGCATCACCCGCCGTTTTGTTTCTATCTGCACCTCATCTGTACTGTGTTAGTTCCTTGTGGCATGCATGCCAGTTGTTCTGGAACTGTTCCGGAGTAGCTTTTTAAACAAATCGAAAACCACTAATGATAAATGATTAGCATAGATTGCTCTTAACATGAAGTGTATCAATATTATTAGTTTATATTTTTTGCTTTAATAACATTTCTATAAACCTAAATTCTATTTTAAAACGTTGTAATTATTATATACAGTGATGACCATAAAATGTAGACAGCAAATATTCCGCAATTCTTGTCTGCGCCAATCACTAAATAATGATTAAATATTCCATAACAATATTTATTTATACAGAGATAAAAATTTAAAACATAAAATATTGAACATTACCATACAGCGCCACAGGAAATAACGCTCTGACACTTCTAAACTATCAAAATGGCGACCAGCATAGAATCCTACAATTCATGGATGCGCACTTGTTCATGCGTCATCTAATTTTCTATGGTTCTATGGTTTAGTCGAACATATTCGGAATTTTAATATCTAGCAAATATATGTTTCTCAATATTATGTATTACGTTAATTATAACTTAAATACTTACATAATCAAAGTTACGCATTTTTCACTCGGACGCCTCTGATCGGGAACCGTGATTTGCAAACCATTCTGTATTGGTGTGGTGTGAAACCCCATTTAACTCCTATGGTCTAAGTCGGCTAATTCAGCAGTGTTATGTCCTGAATAACCATCTTATAAAATTAAGTTCATGAATACTTGCTAGCATTTGCTTATCCAGTTCTCCGGGTCTTCTGTTTTGTCGGTTCACCAGCACTCAGCAGGTCAAGCATAACGCGCTAAACACACCTATTGCACGTCTGATAACAGCGGAATCACAAAGTTTAATTACCTGCATAATAACGGCATTCTCAAAGCATTTTATGTAATAACAATTGCATATATTACCTTTTCTAAGATAATCAGTAATGTTAGCTAAATTTTGTGAAATAAATAATTTTAATTTGAAAAATGTCGATGATTTTGTCCCCAAAAATAAGTCGGTGCTGCACACAGTACCTAAGGTCACTCTTCCTTATTTTTCGTTCTTAGATTCCAATATCCTTATGTTTTCCAATTCAAAATTTAACGCGTTCGCAATGAGGGAAGCAATTTCGATATA
>LR737386.1:6042588-6066903 GCA_902655005.2 Marronus borbonicus
AAAGAATAGAGAAGGTATCAGTAAAAAATTAAAAAGAACGTTTTCAGTGTATTCAAATTTATAGAAAAAGATGATCAAATCAGTAATTTTCGAACGACTTTTTGAATTTGCGACATATTCATTTTATTTAGATTAAGTAGAATAAGTTTACGTTTTAATTGATTTTTATCAAATATATTTCTGCTTCGTCGATCTTCAACTTCTTATCGTGTCAGTGTTTCGTTTAATTTCAAATGACCGAAAGCAAAATCTCACGTCCTAATTACGGAAAAATGTAGAAGCGACTTTTTCTCTGATTTTAGTGCTCCAGCTTTCTTTCGCTGTAGGGCACCACTATGAATTTTTTTGCCTCGATCTTATCGTTTCTATATAAAAGTAGTATGTATTTCACTTAATTATCTCGTATATTTTTCTTTTTTTTAATCTAAAGAAATGAAGACAACTTGGGGCATCCGTTAGTAAGTTTCTGTATAGAACTATACAACTTATTATATTGGTTATTAATAATTTTGTTGATTTTTTTTAGCTTGGTGAAGATGCCGTTTACTTTGTTTAAGGTACATATCTAGTTCAAGAATGTATTCGATATCTTCAATATGTGTCTATCAATCCTTCGTCGAAATGGCTTTTATTCTGCGATTCCCACTTCAAGGCTATATTAATCAAACACTTACTAGCATGGATACACATAGTAAGATAGTAAATTCGACGGCTTGTCTCCATCAAAAAGGACGTACTGCGACCGCTTCTAGCTAGCATGTGGTCCCCGAAAGCAAGGATATAGATATATGCATAAGCAGATATAACTGGCAGTCAGCCATTCTAAATTTAGTTTCGGTTGCCGAATTTAAGCACTCGCCAGCGGTTCGTACTGACAGCGGTTTCTAAACATAAATTCAACTCTAGATTACGCAACTTGCACGTTTCGCATTTCATCAATAAGCGGTGCGGTTTCAGCCTGATAATTTCTGTCAATGTTCAAAAGACTCTTAGAAATTAATCAAAAATACTGAGTCGAGAAATATGAATATTTACCCCAATGTAAATTTGCCGTTAACAAGTGCCTAAATTGTTGTTCAGTGTTAAAAAAAAAATAATGAAGAGAAAATAATTCCGTGGCTCCAAATAACACTTAAAAGAAATCCATGAAATGTCCACTTTCTAACGTTAGCATGTACGATCCCTTCAGTTATCCCTTCATTACTTTTTGATGTAACATAATCTAACTTATTAAGCATTTTATAACGGGCGAATATTTAGAAATATTCCGCTAATTTTAACTTAGGTATACACTTTCATCTGTTGGAATCTGGCCAGATCTACAATTAGAAAAAAGACGCACACGTGGAGCAGGTGTTTATACAGTAAACAGTTGCTAAAAATTCAAGCAATTGTTTGATTGTATTGCACTTAATGCCAACAATAGCATAACATTTCTTCTTCTTCGGAAGTTGTATGTAATGATGCGATGTTTTCCCCTCGCCACAAAAATTAAATCGTTGTAGACAGATATGTTTCCTTTATAAATATATATTTTTTTCTGCTTTTCCTTGAAGCTCTACCTCGACGATTTCATTATTTCAATTCAACTTAATTGCAATAACTGAAAGCACTGATGTTTTTCTGTATATCATGGATTTAAGTAGCTTAGAAAGTTTAACATTATTTTTTGCATCGTGTCTAGAATTAGCATTTTTTGCTTCTGGCAATGTTGGATGTGTCTGCTTGATTGAAGTTCCAATTTCAGTACAGAAGGCGCCAGTATCTGCGACAATGACCTTCCCGTCTCGCGAAAAATAATCTCCAGTCGCGATACATTCGACCGCGATTGCTCAAGATTTTTCGCCGGCGAATGCCGCTTCGTTTTAAGTTTTTTGGCAATGAATCTCGGACGTGTTAACCTTCGGCGTATCTTCCACATCTGACGCAAATCGTAAAGTATGGCGAAGTGAATATACTCTAACGAACATCCTATTGTTTATTTTTTTATTTTACTTTTATGCTTGGAAAACAGTATTTCGATTGGTTTAAAAAGAAACTTTACTCTTGACACTCCAATCACTCGATCAATATTACAGCAACAACTTTTCAGAGAAACATTGATAAGATATGATTACTTCTATTTGGTTATTCCAATTTAATAATATTTGCAAATATATTATTTGAATTGAATTTGATTTACACAGCTTCTTTCGAACTTGGAAAATGGATCTAAGTACATTTGATTCGATCATTCTTCATTCTTTCGTAACAGTGTTTTTTTCAAAGTAATCATGAATGGTAATTCCCTTATCCCACCGGTATATTTATTAGCATTTACATTTAATTGACGTCCAGATCTTGATGTGTAAACATTGAATGTTCTATCAATAGAAGATTAGAGATTTCAGTGAATCGAAGTGAAGTTCAAACATAGCCATTTTCTTGTAAAATTTTTGGAATACTGATGGTAAGATCATGATTTTAGTAATCAGCAAAAGAACACAGCTTACATTAGGTTTGCATTGAAAACATTTTGATTGTTACACACGAACAACAGTACGCATGTCTGAATTTGATATGATTGAGAAGTTTTCATAATGAGAAATATAATATTGATTCACATTTAGTAATTTTGATTTCTCCCAGCACAAGTTGTTTAATTGCCTTTTTTTTAACAAATTCTATCTTACTCAATGCGCAAGACGAGGACGAAGTCATCAACACTTCAAAAGCCTGGAAACTTTGTAGTGATTGCTGTACTAATGCACTTCGCGTTTCATTGAACATACTCTCAGCTTCTTCAGAAGGTTTCTGGAGGCTGGCGTTGCCGTCTTCTACTTCCTATTATAGACCTTAGCGTCTTATGTCCTAATTTTAAAGAAATAAGCATCGACACTAACTTCCGTTACTTTATATGACCGCAATCTTAACACTTTCCTACCTACAGATTGCGTGTGCAGTACATGAAAAATCGTCCAAGCCTCTGCGTTCATAGGGCAAATGGCTTTTAAATAATTTCGATAAGGATCCCCTGAAATGTCTTTTTATGCGAATGGTTTTTGTGTTAATGGACATGTCAATTCACAAAATACAAGAAATAGGCGAAATGCCAAAACTGAGAGCTTTAATGTCAAATAGTCAAAAAAGCTGATGAACAATAATAGTGTAAAAATATTTTTGCTATTTATATCTTTGTTAGTTTTAGGAGAAAACGCCTGTTAAACTCTTTAGATTATTCGATCTAAATTACGCAGAAAGAAATTAAATTTAAAGGAACATGGGCGCTCCATTTGAACGAATCATTTTGTTTATCCACGTCCAATTAGTTCGGTAACTGGAGCGACACAACGCTCAACGTAGCGTCTGATTTGCTTTAATAATTATTATAAGCTCTTAATATGTGAAATACCGTGATAATGTTCGTGACGAGATTTGTGGTTCCATCATGTTGTAATTGTGGCCGGAAACCCGTATATTTTGTTGGAATCAAATTGACAAACATGGCAATGTGTTTATGAAATTATTTTTTTGTTTTCCTTCAATGATTTATTAAACCAAACCGTAACTAAACGACCGCAATCTTTGTCTAAAGAGGACGTATTATAACTCTCGCAAAAATACGTTAAAACAATTTAATATTGGAATTCCAATCTTCTAACTACGTACAAATTGCTTCATGGGTATTAATTTCCAATTAATCTGCAGCTTGTTTAACGGGTCACGTTTTATAACAGGAGAAACTCTCTAACATTAATTTAAGTGCAGTTAATAATTGGAAATCATTAACACAATATACTTCTGTCAATAGTAGTTATTAAACTAATTTATCTACGGAAAAATCGGCATTGCAAAAGAAATCACTAACGATAATTTCTGTCACATCCATAAAAATTTGAAGGATACAGGAGAAATTGTGATTTCACCGCTGACTAACATCTAACAGTAAAGTTGTAATATGTTAACATGGAAAGCATATTAACAAAAATTGACCCAACGTCGAATTATTTATTTTATTCTACATGTGCTAGCTTACTGTTTACTAAACACTGGAAAGCATCTGGCGAAGGCGGAGTGGTTATAATCAGATCACAACTATCAACTAAAACCGACAATAAACCTTGCAATCAATTGTTAGGATATAATACAAGCTGGGAAGTTTTTCGTCGCCAACGACGAAGAACGTGATACTAATTTTATGCAAATCTCTGCAAAATTTGTCGCCAAATATCTAGCAGGTTAATATATTTAGAACAAGCTCTGTATTAAACACACATTATTACTAAACTTTATAACAGTTCTTACATCAAAATTGTTATCGTATCAAACGATCTTTACATTAAACATTGAATGAAAACTCTCATTTATCAGGTCGTGTTTAAATTAAGATATCCTAATTAGTAAGGCAAATATACATCTAGCCATGCGTATTCATATAAATATTTACTTGCCATTTACTGATGATGGAAGAAATTGGTTTAGAGGCAATCCTTTCTTTCATTTCGGGATAAATAAGCATCGCTGGTTTGAAATTTTTGATTAAATTTTTGATTTGTTAGTACATTTAGTACCATTGCTTTCATAACACCACGGATTAAGTAGATGGTAATTTTTTTGAAGAAGAAGAAATGCTTTTTAACGTATGTCTGTAGCTTTAAATGTGCGTTTCTGCACGCACAATCTAAATTGGTCGATTTAGACGTGATATCACGTAGTTACGCAGAATACCTCCATTTATATAATTAGTATTCGAAAAGTGTTCTCATTCTCACTTCTCTTGCAATTTAAGCAGCGGCGGCTCGTCAGGGGTGACTGAGGCTCTATTATTTTAAATAAAATAAATGCTGCTTATTGTGGTGATTTTAGGAATGGTGCGCAGACTATAAGGGCGGCGATAGAGTTAAAGAACTACTTAATCAACGCAATTTTTTTTTATTAGAGACTGATGTTGCGCGTTCACATTTTACAAGAATTTAGAAATAACGATCGTTGAATACTATACTGGTAACTTCCGAATCAGTAGAGAAGAATTTCTCTGCATTAAGAAGAATTAAAACCTACAGCCGCAACGCTATGAATCAGAATGGGCTAAGCAGTTAATATCTATAGAAAAAGGGCCTCTTAATTAGTTGTCTCAAAATGATATATTTTACGAGCAGTTAATTGATTACTTTGTTAATAAGAAAAATGGGCGAATTACTCTCATTTATTGAACAGAATAAGTGATACAGTTTTTCGCATTTCAAAAAGATATTAAACTATTTATTTTACTTCTTAAAATACGTTGATTTATTTAGTCGTTGTTATTTATTAAGAACTTATTTTTGGTCTATCGTAAAGTTCTATGAGAAAAATTACTAGCATATTCATTATTTTATTATTAGCTTGCTAAGAGTTTGTTGTTGTTTTTAGAGTTTGTAATTATTTTACCGTTTACCAATATTCGTTTCCAGGCAAGATTTGTTTCTCACCTTTACGTGGTTCTTGCTAGATAATAAATTATATTTTATTTTGTTTTTTTTTCAAATTTTATTCTACGCCGCAGTAATATACATATATGAAGATATAATTTATTGATCGAGAAGAGTTACCTCCTCTGCGAAAAAAATCACGGGCCGTCATTGAATTTAACCCTCAAGTGCTATCGTGGGGTGTTTCGGAACCCCAGAGGTCATTTTTTTTAAATTTTTTCTAAAACTATTTTTGTCACATTTCTAAGGTTCCAGGTATTCGCCTATGCAAATGAGATATGTAATATAGTGTAATTTATTATTTACCATATTCTACAGTTTTAGCAAAAAATAGCTTTTGGGGTGTCTCAACACCCCACGATAGCAATTACGTTTGTTTTTTTCAAAAATAGCGTAGTGTATTCTAACCAATGATTTAGAATTTTATAGTGATAATAGCCCTCGTCCTCTTTTGGGGAAATCACAGATGTTGTTGTGCATGTAAGTATAGGGGATTCACTTATATACGTTCCAATTCGGCGATTTTTATTATAGTACCTACATGTACAGGGGATTCACTCATTTATGTTCGACTTCGGTGATTTTTTACAAATCAAATAGTGGCATTTCCCCTGATTTCTGTACGGCGTATAAATATTCGACTCAAACAAATTTCTTACTCAGTTCCTCACAAACCAGAGCGTCGTCAACTTGTTCCTTATTTCCCTTCTATAATACGTGTATTGAATAGTAAAAACAATATGATAAAGTTTCTAACTGATGAACAATTAGCAAATCTTGCCGAAAACTTTTACGATGATGTTAGTGAAAGTGAATGCCCTGATGAACGTGATGATGATTTGAGTGATGCAGCAAGCGAACATAGTGATCACGACACATGTTCAGAATTTGAAGTCGAATCTGAAAACGAAAGTGAAGAAGACTTAGGTGATGTCAGTGCAAGAACAAGTTACTTCTATGGACGAAATCGATATAAGTGGTCCAAAAATCCTCCTGCTACTTCACGTACCAGATCTTCTAATATAGTCACTCTTCGACCGGGAGCAAAGGGTCCGGCAGTAAATACTCCTCCAAGAACACCTTCTGAAGCATTTTCTCTTTTCTTTACGGAAGAAATTCTAAATGAAATACTAGAGCATACAAATGCAAAAATAACGGAAACGAGTTCTTCTTATGGACCAACGGCAAGTTATGTTGAACATGTAGACATGAGTGAATTGAAAGCATTTCTGGGACTTGTAATTTTGGCAGGAGTGTTTAAATCAAACCACGAAGATACTAGAAGTCTTTTTGCAACGGATGGTACGGGACGAGATATTTTTAGAGGTGTCATGTCTAAACAACGGTTTTTGTTTCTTTTGTCAGTGCTAAGATTTGACGATCAAACAACTAGAAGGAACAGGATTGACAATGGTGATAAACTTGCTGCCATTTCAAAAATTTATGAAATTTTCAACGCAAACTGTACGAATAATTACAGTTGCAGCGAATATGCTGTTGTAGATGAAATGCTTGTTGGATTTCGCGGCCGCTGCTCTTTTCGCCAATATATCAAGAGTAAACCAAAAAAATATGGCATCAAAATTATGTGCTTATGCGATTCGAAAACGCATTATCTGATCAATTCATTTATTTATACAGGAAAGACAACCGAACCCAATCCAAACAAACTTTCAGTTCCAACACGTAGTGTACTCAAATTAATTTCTCCGATCATCAATACAAATCGAAATCTAACAGGAGATAATTGGTTTTCTTCTATAGAGCTGTTGAATGAATTGAAACGGGTTGGTATAACGTATGTTGGAACACTTCGTAAGAATAAGCGCGAAATTCCGCCAGCATTTTTACAAACTAAACAGCAACCAATAAACACCTGTACATTTGGATTTACGCACGATAATACGTTGGTTTCCTTCATACCAAAAAAGAACAACTGTGTCTTGTTGGTTTCGTCTATGCATCACAATGGAAATGTTGAAGTAAATGCAAAACCTGAAATAATAAATTTCTACAATTGTACCAAAGGGGGAGTTGATGCTTTAGACCAGAAGTGTATGACGTACTCCTGCCAAAGACGAACCAGACGATGGCCAATGGCTATATTAGGAGCAATGGTAGACATTTCACGTGTCAACAGTTACATAATTTTCTTAGCCACTTCAGACCATACAGTTAACATGACACGAAGAGAATTTTATATTCGTCTAGGAAGAGAACTCGTCAATGACCACGTAAAAAGACGATACCAAACAAAAGAATTGTCAACTAAGCTAAACTCAATTATCAAAAATTTACTAGGCTTAGAAACACCACAACAACAGCCACAAGAAGCAGAACCTTCAAGAACCTACAAAAGGTGTCACATCTGCGGGCGAAATAGAGACAAGAAAATAAAAACCACGTGTCATAGATGTCATCAGCATGTCTGCAAGGAACATTCTGAGCAACTTGTAAAATGCGCAGAATGCTTACAAAGGTAAATTGTAAGAAATTTATAAAAATCTGATTACATGAAATAACACATTACATGTTTTTTGTCAAATAAAATGTACGCCTCACAACGTCATTGTCAGAATTTTTATGTGAAATGCTAATGGCATTTTCTTTTACAGGGAGTAAGACCATAGTTTCCAGTAACAGAAAAAACCAAGACATCTTAACAATACAGAACACAATTTTGTAAAAAGAAAAAATTGTACGAAGAAATACTTTTTACATAATTTTTATGAATGTAACATTTCCTCCTAATTTTCTGTTTTGCTTTAAATAAAGTTTTGTTTTTCCTTACAACAATCGCAAGATAAAGGTCTAGTTATTACACTGTGGGTTTAAAAGTGAAAAAAAAAGATAACTAACAAAAAAAAGCTAAATTTAAAGAGTGGGGTGTAAAACACCCCACGATAGCAGTTGTGTTACCTGAAAACACGATAGTACTTGAGGGTTAAGATAAATTAAACGGATCACCTATCTACATATAATCGTAGGACTTTTTACCTGTGTTTGTTTAAATCGATCTGAATTGAAAAGAGCTTTTAACTGGAGATAAATAGAATAAAATAACATGCACACCGCTACAACTAAAACAGATGAATGAGGAGAAGGTTAAAAATAACGAATTAAACAGTACATTTTACTTTTTTGGAACATAAATTTAGTAGCAAAACTGACTCGTTGAAAAAGAAATGTTTACAATTCTCTAATGGACTTTCACATAATTAGGAGCCTACATCGCGAACTTATCGCACACAAACTTCGTCAAAAAGTACCATCTGCGATAGATAATCGGCAGCGAAATTGTTTACCTAACGAGTTACGGCAAAGATAGCATTAAACCCGCAAATACCATCCAAAACGATAAACATCCGTTGAATGTAACGTTGTGAAGAATATCTGTAAGAAAAAAAGAGGATATTCCAGACATTTGACACGTGCAATTTTAATTTTTCAGTTTTTAGATAAAAAGGTCTTACTTGCAGATGGCTTTTTGAGAATGTTCGTAAAAATTGGCTTCAAATTCAATCTCCATTTTGAGACGTTTGAGTTGTGAATTCGTTTTCTGCGGTCTATAAAACTTGGTTTAATGTTACTGAACAAAAAGAAAAAAAAAAAACGCTGCAGTAATTTCGGGAGTTTAATACAAGGATTAATTCAAAAATAATATTTGCTGATACATTTCACTATTACCCTTTACCACAACACTTCACTAAAACTGGACGCGTTTCGATAGCTAAGGTATCATCTTCAGCAGCAATACTGAACAGCTCAGTACTGCTGCTGAAGATGACAGCTTAGCTATCGAAACGTGCGTCCATTTTAGTGAAGTGTTGTGGTAAAGGGTAATAGTGAAGTGTTTCAGCGTTCCAGTGCTATGAGTTCGAGTATGTGATTTAATATTTGCTGATTTTAGGTGGTTCTTTACTTGGGTTTGATATTTTGAGTTAACAGTCTAAATGTCAGTATGTTTTGTTTACTATTGTCATGATAATCAAATAATACTAATACCAGAAACCAGCTGGATGCTTTTTTTTTAATTTCGTGGATAATTTAAGTTGGTAGTTCCGGTAATAACCGCCAAATTAAAAAAAAATACTGTGTGGGAAGCATCTAATCTAATCTGGTAAAAGATTTACGGTTTTTTCGATTATTTTGAAGGAAGTAGTCGAAGTAGATACATCTACATGTATGCGATCGAGGACAAAATTATAAATACCTCGAAGTCTGTTAGAAATAGACGTTTGAAACTAATATTACATCGGCTTATTTCTAGCTAAGGAAACTAAAACCGTAATAATATACAGCGCGTTCTATTTAAAATAATAAGTAGGTCCCTGATTTCAACGATCATTCTGTATATTATTTCGTAATAAGCATAATTTTAAAATTTCAGGAGGGGACATCTTATATATTGGTTTTGTTAAATGCGCTATATAGTATAAATATACGTAGATTATTTACGGGTTTCTTGTAAGAAAGCGTGGTCGTGGTTCTTTCTATAATTATTTTTTGTAAAATATTCAATTCAAATTTCGCGCATATGTATATTTGCAGCGCGTCATCTATCGGGTATTCAACAAACTTGACGGGCAAGACAACGAACTCGACTTTCAAAATGGTGGCCCGACAAACGGGGCGCGTTATCAAAGACAAGGCCGATTTCGTCGGTTCAAATCCTGCGCGTTTGGACGATTTTAGCATATGTGTCAAGCCTTCGCCCCCGGTGTTTCCGCCCGCTCAAACTAACACGCACACCGCCGATCTGATCAGTTTTCGAACGAAGTGCGCAGCCGTCGGTTCCTACCGCGTACTCCGACGGGTTTCGTAGTGGTTTGTTCCGTTCCGTCAAAAGTTACCTTTTGTACGCGCCGAAACGCGAATTCACGCAGCCAAACACAACGGAATCCGAACTGAGACTGTGCAGAAGATTTGTGTGTGTTGGCTCTACCCAAGGTTTTTTCTTTTTAAACCATCCGTTGTTGTGATTGATTTATCGAGTTCTCCCATATAATATAATCTATATTCCCTTCAACTGCAAAAAAATCCGATAATCATGTGTGGTTGCAAGAAATTTGTGCTGTGATTTTGAGTGTGATCGAAATAGTCAGGCAGTACGTACAGTGGAAGATAATACCCAATATATACCTACCGTACACGCAAGGGAACCTGTTCGTTTTTGGAACCTTAATCTACACGGTACATTACGACACCTTTCCTGTACATTATCTTCTTTACCAAGGTAAGAAGGAACGCTTTTATAAATTGGTGTAACATAACCTTTAAATTTTTAAATGGGATTCGAATTATCAACGAATTTGTAAAAATTATGTTAAAGTTGAATTCTATTTACGTATATGAAAATTATAGATTCGTGAATACTAAAATTCTTCGGAAATCACATTTTTACCAGGGCAAGTAGGTATTTATCGATTGATGATACTAAATTTAAATGGTAATATACAGCGGAGATCAATAAAATATACCTATTTTTTTTTTTAACTATTTCTTTGATTTTACCGTTAAAATACCTCAGAAACACGAAAATCCTATCCAATGTTAACGCCAAACGTTTCCAATACCTCAAGCATTAATAATAACGCCACTTTATAAATGCCCGAATGTAAATATTAGCGTTTCACTAATTTTAGATAATTGTTTACAGTATATCCATAAACCAATATACACGGTATAACAAACCATGATTGTGCAAGTCAGCTAAAGCCTGGGATATTATACAAACTTGTATTCGTTGTGGAAAGTCGTATGATAGTAACAAGTAACTGCTTTGTACCTACGCCTATCTTATCAAGTTAAATACGGGATTTTAAGATTTATAAAGAAAAACGTGTTTCCATTTCGATAACTGATAACCCAATTCGATTTTTCTTTGGTTTGTTTTGATACCGAATCAGTGGGACATGTACATGTGTATGTGTCGGGAGATTTCAAGGTCAAGTTTAAATATGACGAATTTATTTGATTTTATATCGGTTTGATTGATGTTTTATCAAAATATTTTTTGATTTACTTAATAAAGATCCAAAGTTTTACAATGAAATTAATAAATTTTAGAAGAGAAAATTTTTTAAAATTATATGATTCACCAACTCGCCAATTAGGGACTTATATCGAAGGATCTTAAACAAAGAATATCTCATATATTTAAATCACCAACGTGTCCTCTAATTTGACCTTTCTTTTTACTACTATATATTATTGTTATTCTTTGTTATTTTTCATTGGGGATTTCCTTATGGTGACGATTCCTGATAGTTCAATTGTTTTTTTTTTGTTTTTTTTTTTACGAAGATAAGTTAGCTAACACAAATTATTTTTCTTTAAATTCCGATTTTCCTTTCTAAAAAGAAAAGATTTATGATTCTTTTTAAGCCGCGAAAATAATTATAGATCCTGCTTCTATGACACCACGAACTTGTTTTATTTTTAGCATCCGAGCGAAAATATGTTTGTTTGCGTTAAGCACGTTATAATTTTGAAAGGAAGCAGCTTTTTTTATTTTATTATACGGTCGAAGATTGTTCCTTTTTTTCGAATTTTACAATACACCAAGATTCCGGAATAATCTATTTATACTGAGAAGTATCATTCATAGAATGCGGTTTCTTGACCTGTTCTTTCGCAATTCGTTAAGAAATAACACGTGTGGTGACTGTTTTTTTTTAATAATAATATTTATTATTAATTTGAGATCACCTTGAAGATAATTGTTTTATTATTGCTAAATTTTAAGTAGTGCCTTCAATTCGTCTTTGCTTCTTATATAAATTCATATTAATTTTAAGTGAAGATATTAATAAAAATCAATAATGTAATGCCAACGTGTTTTCGATCCAACCATTTTGTTGTTTTTTTTTCGGCGTTAATTACGACACCGAGCCAGTTTATCTACCCATATCCCAGACGTATTGTTAGATTTTCTAATTGTATTTCGTTTCATAGTCTGTGTAGATAGTTTATTATGCCCATTCAAGGTCATTGAGTCAACGTTCTTTTGTACACCACATCACGCTTTTATAATTTTTGTATCATCGTGTTACTATTGTTGCACAATAGATTGTAAAGACGTTTTATTATTTTTATTTTTTGCTTGTAACGCACACCATAGTTTATTAATTACACCTTGTAATTTCGTTCTTATTGTATGGTAATGGTCGATTCTTCGTAGAAAAGGAACGCATTCTATTGTTTTAGAACTTATTAACGGTCCACAATGAGATACTGATTCCGTTCAGACTATTCTTGTTTTTGATATGGATATCTAAAACCTTCAATTGTAATTCCTGACGTAGATAATTTGTTCGGAAATTATTTGCATTACTAAACGTTGTTGTCACGCCATATGTGTACCACGCACCAGGAAGAAATTTAAGTCTACATTGTGACTCCAATGATAACAGAATAATTTACTTTTGCTTGTAATCTTGTCCAATTCCTAGAATCATCTTCGGGGTGAGAAAATAATCGTTGGAACAAACAAGATAAGGTAATATATCATTTTTGCAGTTCAATCGTTGAGGATGCTGAGAGTGATTCGATTCCTTCGTGCATTTCCTTCACATATTGTGTACAGTGTACTATGCAACGGAAATACATGAAGAAATCGAATCACTGTCCACGCCCTCATCACACACCGCCACTACTAAAACTTCTTCTCTTCTTCCCTTAAAAAACTCGGTCTAAACTGGGATGTACCTGAATAATTTTTTCCAAAGACTTTTATTTAAGAGGATGGCTTTGCAAATATTACATTATTTTTGAATTCCCTGTTATTTTCAATGTTAGTAAACGAACTAGCCAAATTTATTAATAGGTAAACATTTTACTTGAAAACATTCGCGAACTAACCAGTGGTATCCAATGTAATTGTGAAGTGAAGAAATAAATATAATAATGCTCATATATGCAAGATAACTGCATGTCAATGTTTCCTACTACATCTTTGATGCATTAAAAAATCTTGCCTGTAAAGTTTTCGAGATTAAATTAATTATGGAATTTCAAAAAAAAATTTCGATTCTGTTAGCACTTTTCCATGAATCAATCGTAAATTACCCGAAATATTTCGTTTATTTTTAAGTGCCTGAATAAAATGTCAAGGTCCGTGAGCTTGCTTAAGTATAACACATATGCTTTGCAATGCAAAATTGTATTCGACGTCGATTTCATAATATTGTTTTTTTATTCGCGTGATTATCTATTTATAGGCGATTGTTTTAAATAAATAATAATAATAATAAATGAGGTCTTATTGCTAAATGCATTTAAGCAACAAATCAATACCCAACCTTCGTTTAAACTGACCTCATAATATAAGTACTAACGGTTTCTCTGATTTTATAAAATAAAAGGCACTTTGGACCGTTAACTGCTATTTTTCACTTGCCTAAATAAAGATCGGTGTATGCTTATGCTGGCCAAATATCGTCGGGTTTGATCATCTAACGACGTTTAGGTTATGTGTGGGTATCTTTCTCAATATTGGTCATATTATGCCGTTAATCATAAACCAAATGACTCCGTATGTAATATACCTACATATTATTCGAGCTTCGGCTTGAAATAACTCTGGATTAGTTGTATTCAAAATATTTTCGTGAAGTGTACAAATACTGGTCACCAGGGTTAATCATATTTAGCGGTTTTCTACCATGTTATGTATAAAGATTGTTCGGTAGAAAACACAATTCTGGATTTTGGTTTGTATAGTGATAACACCAAGATTAATCACCGATAACAGTTTGGTATAGATACACTAATGTGTATATAATATAAAATAATAAAAAGTTGAATCACTGTTATGGCGACGAGGTCGTATTTAAAAAGTTCAAAGAAAATGCCAACACTTTGATAAACACAATGTCTATAATCCGGATTAAATGGGACCAGATCACTCCCGGATTATCAAGTTCTCCAGATTTTTGAAATGAACCAATACAAAGGCCGGTAGACGTCTTTAACGTAAAATACTCTCTAAAAGTAACCTTATTGGAGGTAACGCTACTGTTTTTTTAAATTATTAGGAATTGCATTGCTATACTTAGCAGATGTTGTTAACATGTCACAAATCCCTGTCATGTACTATACTTCTTGGAGTCATTTTGTCACTAGCCGATCCTTCCACTAAAGCCTTATGTGTGGTGCTTTTGAATTCTCACCTACTCGACAAGTTCAAATAAATGAGCACGTTATCATCTTCCATTTTCACACCATGTACAAATCTAATGCGTGAGTTTTTGTGCTTTTTGTATATTTTCTGAGTATTCACAGTAATCATAATTATACAATATTAAATTCAGCACTCAATAGAAAAGCATTTTTGAATGCATTTTTCTACGCGCCCCTTAAATCTAAATTTATTATTTTCTATTATTAATTAACTGCAAAGCATCACCATAACTTTAATGGTTACTTTGTCCGCGGTCTCATGCCATCGTTTAGAAAATATTTCGACAAAAGACATGCTACTGATCTTAGATATCTTATCACTGACTTCTAGATATCCTAACAAACTTCTAGTCATTGTTAATTTTTTAAAGCAGATGACTAAAACTGGAAGATCACACTACTATTGAATTCTAGTTCAGATGAAAAACTTGTTGACATTGACTGGGTTCTAGTAATAAGGAAATAATTTCAGGAAATCTACATCAAATCCAAAATATTTAAACTTCGTGATCAGCGTTTCATGGTTCATCGTATCAAACGCTTTAGAAAATGTAATAGAGTCAAAATTGTGATATCTAGAGCAGCGATTACGTCATTAGGCACCTTGATAGTGCAGTATTTGAAAATTCTGTTCAATTTTCCAAGTTTTGTTCGCTTTGGAAAGAGACAATATTAGAAGTATATAAGTATGTAGGTACGTTTGCATTTGATAAAGCGCCATTGCTATGCAAAATACTTCGTGAACCGTTGAATAGATTATCCTATTTACAACCCGCATTTGTTTTATCGTCACATACGTATCATATCAGTTGTAAACTACACGAAAGCTACCAGCTCATGTTGCTTTTTACGCAGGTGTTCCGTTCTAAATTGTTTACTGGTACAAGCGCAAAGTTCAACGAATAATTGATGCTATTTACCGATGCAATGTAATTGGAGCACTTTGTGTATGATAAACGTTTGTATCTGTCGATAATATGAATGGAAGTAATTCATGGTTTCTGTTGAAGAATGTTTAGATTGTTTAGGGACTTGACCACACTCATAAAATTAAGAATAGAGCGGAAGTGGAATCAATAAAAAACAACCCAGACTCCCAATCACAATTTCGACAGAGACTGTGTCACCGCAAGGATGTTGTTGATTTACATTTCTAAATCATAACTTGCCAAGCAATCGTTCCACCGAAATCTAGCGAGAACGAAACTATTTCGCGAAAAAAACCGTTTCCCAAAAACAGCCAACGATAATCGTGTGAAAGCAACGACTCCATGAAAGGACCTCGCAAAGGCAAACCGGTGTCAACCTGTGCAACGTACCGGAGAGCCCACGCTGAATTATCTGAGTCATCTGTTAGCTAAACGGTGGCATAACGACGTTAAGCTGGAGGGTGGACGATTTGGAAAGTTGTTATTGTAGACTAAGAAGTGTCTTAAATGCGATAGCTGGTGGGCAGGTATGCGCAGGTGAATGGTATCATTGTACTAATTGATTTATTTTTCCGCTCTTGGTTTTACTGATCTGGTATTAAAGTAGGTAGCTGATTTGTGTTTGAAGACGTGTTTAAAAATAAAGAGATAAAGCAATATTTTTTTTTATTATTTAAACGGTAAATTAAAACTAATTTATCGTTCTCACGATAAGTGGGAATCATACCATTAGATCTGGACTTCAATTTTTTTGTATAAAATCGTTACCAAAATCCATCAGGATCGAGCCATCAACTTTGCAGCCTTAATCGTATCTGTAGGTAGGTTTTATTTTATATTAGAAATGCACCACTAGCCATTTTGTTGATGGTAAAAAGATCCCAAATACGTTGGAAATATCGTCAAATCAACTGAAACACCATATTTAAAAGACGAAAATCTTGTTTTCTGTGCCAAGTAACTAAAATCTTATTTAGTCCCTAGTAGAACTAAAGTTCTGGTTTATATCTCAGGAGTACGTATACCATTACAATATTAAAAAAAAAACGATTGAAGAACAAGATTGTAGAGCCTAACCAGATTCTATGTATGGAATGTAGCGGAAAATAATTAAACCGCATTGTATGTATTTCTATATGGTTCGTTCGTCCCCCAACATGGAAAAACGACGTCGTGAATTTCACATTCTAAAGAAAACGATACATTATGTTGTTTTTATTCCTTTCATCTCTATATAATCTGGTAGTCTGTCTAATACTCCCCGCTAACGATTAAATACGTTGTTAGTGGACGATTTATGTGCGATATAATTGATTATAATGATCTTGTTACTGTCTCGAAGAGCGACAGAAACCTGGTTAACAAGGTCTAAAGTGGACGACTGTTCTCTAATTATTGTACAGAAAAGAAGGGAAGTGCTCTTTAGGTGTACATATGTAGAGGCTTATTACTGTTGTAATTTAACATGGCTTCATTTTTTTACTTATGCCATTGTATCTTACTTCTACGCTGGCGTGACTTCATCGCAATTACAACGGATTTTGCGGCATATGGAGATTATACTTATTCTCGTTCTCGTACGACGGTCGTTGAATGGAAGCTTGACAAGATTAAAAAATTGCATTAATGAGGAGAAAACTGCGATAGGAATCCATCAAATTATTGTTATCGGTGACGAATCTTGGTGTTCTTACCACGGATCTAGAGTCTAATTGTAAACGCCAATATATACAGCGTGTCCACCTAGTGAGTGAAGATCATTCTTTTTTGTTTCAAAAGCTATTACTGTATAATTTGCTAACAAAAAGAATTATCTTACACCCACGCACTAGGTGAATCACTGTAGAGTGGATGCGAGCAAAAATCTCCGAAAGCGGAAAAATGTCGAGTTCAACTTTAAAAACTCACTTCGCTTTCTCGATGTTGACCACACGCATTTCTTAAATGGCAACTAATTATTATTAAGCTACAAAGTGCTACATAGAACATTAAAAGGCAACTTAATCTTGGCTTTTATGGGTTTCGGAATCGTAAAATCTTGCCAGGACTTTAAATCTGCTGATCGCTAATATTCATACATACTTTTAACGTCTCGGTATTGACTATGTATGTATGTATGCAGTTTATCACGCTGCAGATATACCATCGCGGTTTTTTCTAAACACCAGCTGTTAGTTTTTATGGCGTTTATAAATACGCACAATATAAATGTAACAAAACAAAGCTTCAACGGGCAACGTCGGTTTTGATGTACACTACACATACGCACACTTGATATCGAGACCTATTTAGATACGACAATCGTGCATCAACAGATGCCAACATTAAGGAATGGTAATTAATTGGCAGTGGCAGATAATCGCGGGATATGTCGCGACTGCGGAGTATTCCAATCTGCAGCCAGATGGGCGATTTTTTTCCTTTCGTGAATAGTGTTAATAGAGACTTTCTTAAGATTGTAAACCGCCTCGAGTGTTATTGGGAAGTTTTTTGAGAAGATTTCGCGACGAATCAGTAAACTGTAATTGTAATCTTATAAGTCTGGAAAAATGTTCACTTTAACAGAATATTTACATTACATGTTTTAGAAGAAATATACTTAAGCTTCAATGCATTACTGAAATTTATAATTCGGTATATCATAAAGATGTATCTGTAAAGGATAAACAAGAAATGTTCAATCGAATATTTGCGTTTTGCGCTGAATCCTCTGAAGAAGATCGAAATTTTTAATCCCCGAAAAAGCAATTTCTGATCAACTACGGGACCCACATAAAGCGCGCTTTATAGAATAATAAAATGTTATATCCTATTTGCTACACGCATGGCTAGTACCACTGCTTATCGCTAATCATCTTTTTATAATTCCATATTTTCTACAACTTGGACGCATGATTATTTGTTGTATTTTTTCTTAATTTGTTGTACACTCAGCTTTCACAATTGTCTTTTTTTCTTTATCGAAGTAGTGTCTAATGGACCGTATTTATCACTATTCGGCTTATGTCCGTTGAAGAATTCTCTTTGTGGTTTGCTATTATGTATTGCCAACTTTCATGTGTTACTTAGTTTTCGAATGCATTTTTTTAGTTCCATATAGTGGTCGGGTCTGTTTCGATATACAGTATTTTTAAGATTACCTCGAGAATGTTTAAACAGGAGATCAGACTGGCCATTCTATGATGCCTCTTCTGCCATTTTTTGAAACCAGGTTGTTTTATTGGAAATATTTAGGTTTGCTGCATATGGAAACATTCCCACTAATACAGGAATTAGTTCAAGTTGCAGAAAATCTAGATATCTTCCCGCATTTAGTACAGCTTGATTCAGACTTTTGTTCTCTAAAATCCCCACCCAAACAATGATATTGTGTGGGTACTGCGTTTGTAAGTCTTTCATGAGGATTCTGCTTGCCCCAACGACGACAGTTATATTTATTTAAAGTACCATGCAGAAAAATGTAAATATTGTTTTGTTTTTAAATATGGCCACAATTTCTTCGCAAAAGTGAAGGCTTCTATCAAATTCATCCTCCGGTAATTCCTGCACCAGTTTTTATCTTATAAGAGTAACTCTTTTTCTTATATAGCATTTTTGCTACGGTCCCCTGATTAACATTATTATCCAAAGCTAACTGTCGAGATGACATATGAAGAATTTTAGTAACTGTATCCAATACTTCATCATTTGCTAGATTTGCGCGGCCACGGCGATTTTTTTTTAAATCTTTGGTATTTGAATCTTAAATGTATTTTGGTGATAGTTTACCGCGTAATAAGTTCTCGCTTCGGATGCTCAAATAGTTTGAATTAGAATTTTGTTGAAACTAATAAGGCTTCAGCATCGATGATGATGATCCTGATTTTGTACTCATGCTGGATAAAGAACACGGGACATGTAAATCTTGTCCTAAATTGCCATCATCCTCTCAAAACAAATAAAACAAAGAAAACTGCATATTCAGTAATAAAAAAGATTAAAAAGTTACATATTACATCACTGCTAACTAACTTATTGAGTTCGCAAGGTTAGAGAACATTTTCCTCATCACACTTCCATATTCATCAATTTGATCATTTAATTCCTACATACATAAATTAGCAAAAGATCAAAGTGCCAGTTATATAATCTGCAGCATGCATAATGGATGCTATATTGACGTAAACTACGTAAACAAGAACATCGATGACTAGCACTTTCGATTTTCAGTTAAAATTTATGTAACATCCTCTATATAAGTCCCGTTTAAATGTTCAACACAGGCAGCTGTCGCTGCTGCACATTGTGCTTCAAAAAACGAACGTACAAAAGCAGCAGGTAATCCGGGGGACTTTACGTCTTTTATTAAACGTCGACTAACAGCCGTTAGGTATCCTGCGTTTAACCGGTTTTTAGAAGGAACAGCTGCTATGTTTTATATCAATAACGAAATACCATGGCGATCTACAGTGCAATTTCCTATCGTCCAAATACTTTCTCTAATAGCAGCCGGTGTGCAATTATACCTGTTCTTCTATCTTCTATTTTTGTTTTAGTATTTTGTAATGCAGATTCCATGGCCTTGAACTGAAACTTGCAGGAGATTCGGTTTCCTTCAAGAAATACGTAAAATTTTTAAAACTGAGAGGTGTGTTTGATGTTTAACACGTTGTAATACATGGTGTTTTTTTCTATTGAAACGCGGTTACTTCCAAAAAAAGGAACTTTTTTTAACACGTAGAAGATGCTGTTGGCTCTTTAACTTTCATCAATTACTCTGTACCGAAAGAAAAAACAGAGAAAATGACGACCCTGATCTTTGGTTCTTCAGTTGGTTAATATCCTTCATTAATATCACTTAGAAATCTGTCGATTTTCTCTTTTTTTTGTGTCGTCAATTCCCATAAGATGTTGCCCAAGTATACAGTGGCCGCCGTAAAATTTACACCAAATAGCATTTTTTAAAATATTATTGTTATTAATTTTTGCTTGTTTGTAAATTAAATAAATTGATGACGAAGGATGCTTCTGCTGCGAAGTCTTTCTAATGAATACTAAAACATTTACCCTTTAAGGATTGTACAAGCCACAAATTTTGGGTTGATGGTTCCAACCGTACCACCTAGTTCCCAAGATATGTTGTATCTGACGCATTTTGCAACTTACTATCATCTGGGGTTATTCCGTCAATACTTAAACAACTACAAATACCTACTAAGAGAAACTAGAAACATCGCAATTAAGTATTTATTTAAAGAGACGGATACATAGATCGTTCAATTGTCACTTTCTTAATTTGAAATCTCTAGTGAGATCATTTAGCTCCCGCTGATTGAAAGGTTCCTTCAAAATCAACGTGGCATTCTTCAGGTGGCACATCTATAGAAGCTAAAAATGCTGCTTCTTTTTATCGGGGTATCGGTATTGGAACAAACGTCATTATCTTTGAAAAGTTGATTTATTTTGGATTCAATACGAAGCACTAGAATTGGTTAAAATTGAATACATTATAACAAAATATGGCTGAAGTCTCATACTTAAAAAAAAAATAGGATTATTTCGATTTTGGTTTTAAAAAGACCATTAATTCCAAACAAAGCTTGTCAGATTAGGTTTGGATTTAGATAAACACGAACTATAAAAAAAATGTATGTAGCTTTTCCATTTGATGCAAATTTTATAGCGGTCACTGTATATGTACACACATTGTTAGAAAAAAACTAGCAAGTAAATGCATTTTCTAACATGGAAAAAGGAAAGTTTTTATTACTCGAAGCCAAGTCAAGTCCAGCAAACTAGGCGTATATCATCCAATAGAAAATAGAGAGTTGCCCGACACCGCTTAACTTGTCATGTTTAAACTTATGTGTGTTTCTAGCATTAGAAAGACCCATTTCCAATGTGATGTGTGTCTACGACTCGTTTAGCCTAAGTGTGTGATTATACAACCGTGGTAACATGAAATATGCATACTTACCTTAATAACCTAGATAAGACGTCATTTCAATTCCTTATCTGTTAATTTATCTACGTATATTGTATTGCAATGCTTTTTATTTTTTTTTTGTTGAAGTTGACGCAGAACAATATAGAAAGTTCTTTTGTAATAATTGATATAATGGTCAGTAATGTTAACTCGTTTATTAGCGTTGATTGCTAATCTAGTTTATTTCATGGTGTATTGAATTTTGAAAGTTTACATTTTAATTCATCAAAGATACTATGTCATTAATCTTTTTCATTTGATAAGTGTACCATTCTGACGATTATTTCAAATATTTGAAAGAATAAATTTAACACTTTCAAAGTACAGGTACACAGAATGGTTGATTTTTCATCAAACATTGCTTATTCTCGTCAGGATCAAAGATCTTTTGCTTTTATTTAATAAGTATCTCACATTTTACTGCATATTCTAATTACAGCGTGTATACATTAAAAATAAATAGGATAATTAAATGTCACTTTGTACATTTTTTGGAGATGGTGTATCTATCTATCTGTCCTTATTGTTAGTTTCCGTAACTTTAACATTTAAATGCAGGAAAAGCCGATATGTTTTTTCCTCAATCAATATCTTGATCCAATGTATTCGCATTAAAAATTTGCAGATTTTATTAATAAGACATAGGAGTTTTAAAGAACTAATGGTAGAAGTTCAACTTCTGTGCTACAGGTAAACAGTTTGAGATCTTTAGGACCAGCCTGACCCGGCTGGTCATGTTTGGCAGGCCGGCTCGATATGTCCGACAAGAGGATGGTCAGATCCCTCCGAATCTGCTTTATTTTACTTATCCCACGTCCATTTATTCTATGCTTTCGATATTTTTCAGAGAACAACCAGGTATTCTATATAATAGCTTTTTAAAGCATCAAATTACAAACCTATTCTGCAATTTAACTATCGTAAATTGGTTGACTAGTTATTTAATGGAATGCGCTTTAAGCGGAAGAGGTTTTTTCCTTTGTGATAACACGTTTTAGTTTTACGAATTACGTAAATACTTACTGCGTCTTCGCAAAACAAAAGTTTGGGAAGAATAAGTTTGATTTTCAAAAAAAAATGTTCAAAATTAATGCCGAACGGCCTTGTCCGTCCCTTTTTTGGACTTGAAAATAAAAAACTTGTTGTTGCTTCTATTTGTTGTACGCTAAAGCTTTACTTGCTTGATTGGCTGCACTCAGACTCATAAATTGTGAGTTATTACAAGTATAACCAATTTAATAATAAAACTACGACGATGAGGACTTTTGATAGTTAATAGTATAGATACTTGCCGACATACATGTAAGTGTGGCATCGCAACCGGAAATAAAGATAGCGTTATTGATAGGCGTCTAGAGATTAGTAAGAGACCTTCAGTTACTATTAAACATCATACTGTACGGAGGTTGAAATGAATTGTAATTGTTTTTTAAACCAGAGTAAAGCTTGAAAATGAAGAGATGCTTTCAAGCTACTGCTCCAAAGAAATTCATCGTCATACAAACAAGCTGCTCTCGAAAATGTTTCAACTACAGCAATAAGAAACACAATCAAAATTTGGATTACATGGTACACCATGTGCAGGTTATATTATGTAAGTTTGTCACACACTTATTTTAGCACCCATATGAGGATCATCCTTATGGATTTTTAAATCTTAGAATGTCCAGGTTTAAAAGAACAATTTAAGCAACGAATCCACTTAAGCAAGTCCTGATTAAACATCGCAGTCAACGTCACTGCGAGAGGAAATGAATCGTTTGTTAGATTGTTTTCAGTTGGTTCAAAATCAATTAGGAAAACCTCGCAGCTAATAACACTTTATCGATTTGTCATGTAGGAAGAGAAAAACCCGTTGCTCGAGTAAATCGTGTTTTAAATTTCTACTTCTAGTTGCACGACGTCGTCGGTATGTCCAATATCCCGACCTGCGCAATTCGAATCACAAAATCCAATTAGTTCGCGTAGATATTACCTGGAAAGATTAACGGCATACTTTGATCTGTCTAGGCTGATTCAACGCTTCATTATTTCAGATTACATCATGCCGTACTACGAGTTGGGCGTGCAAAATTCAGCTTTAATTAGATACTTCAAGGAAATGCATCGACGTCATTTTACCAAGAAGGTATTTTTCTTGCAAAGTTTAAGGAAGTATCTCCTTGTCCTTCCTTTCGTAAGAAAATATTAATACAATATTTTGGGGATTAAAAATTTGAATTTTATAAGCTGCTTTACTCTAAAAGTGGAACTATCACCGTCGGGCGCAATGCATGAATGTAGCCTATTTTTAGTCGAAAGAAAGAACTCCATGGCATTGTTCCAAAGGTAAAAATATAATCGCATAGTCCAGGTAAACGTTTGTCTATTGGCAAGTGATGAATTTACTTGCTTACGTCATTTGTGTAATGTATTCTTCGAACGTAAAACCTTTTCTTTATATCTTTACTTCTTATGAGTTGAGTCTCGTATATAGAAGCAATTTATTTGGCGGCCAAATTATTCACGCGTGCAATAGCAACTTTGACGTTGGCTAAAAGAAATACTTGGGATTCAAAAACTCAAATATGTAATACCATATTGATCGATCTTGAAAATAGGGTATGCAAACTTTAAGTCTTTTATGTACACTGCCGTTCAGTGAAGTTCGGTCATACAATAAAAATCTATTATGTCACACTGTATACAATTATTAATACATAAAATTAGAAAAATATTAAGCATACACTCTTTTCTAAGGGATTAAAGCCATAAATTATTATGTAAAGTAGAAATATTGCGACAACCA
>LR737386.1:6086903-6121582 GCA_902655005.2 Marronus borbonicus
GCAGCTGACGAAGGACATGCTTCTCAATAAAACCAACCAAAAAACTGCTTCCCTTACCTCTCTGTTTTTTTGTTCTTCTAAATATTTCAATTGCGTGCTAATGGTGCTCAAATCACTAACTAGGGTTTCTTCTTCTATTTCTGATTTGCAGAAAAGAAGAGGAAGGTTTATGACCAATATGGCAAAGAAGGTTTAATAAATGGAGGCGGCCCAAGGACGAGGAGCAGGCACGACGATGATTTCGACATGGGTTTTGGATTCTTTACGTTCAGGGATCCCGAAGAGGTCTTCAGGGAATTCTTTGGAGGCACGCCATTCGCCGATTTGTTTGGAGGTGCGTCCATTAAAATAATTTTAATGAAATTCTACAGAGGGTTAGCTTTCTGTTTTAACTTGATTTTTTGTTTGATTTTTTTTTTCATTTTAAACGCCGATCATGCGAATACCGCTGGGGATAAATGTTTGTTGTTTTGTTTTTTGAATTTGTGTTACATTTGGATTCTTTTTATTTTTGTTTTGTAGATTTCCACGGTAGCGGTCACCGTAGACGGAACAGAAACTCGCATCCGTCCAACGCACTCAGTCAACACATCTTCAGCCCCTTTGGTATCAGTTTAGGCGGCAGCATTATGGACGACTTTTTCTCGACGGGACCGGCGAATTTTTCGTCCATCAGCAGCCTGAATACGACATTCGCGAACGGAGCAGCGGGCGCCAACGCCAACATCAAGAGGACTTCGACGTCGACACGTTTCGTTAACGGCAAGAAGATCACTACCAAAAGGTGTGTAGTAGTTTTTGATGTACATCGTACAGGGAGCGTATAACCTGAAAAATAAGTCTAATATATCCCAAAAACTGACAACTTTGAACAAACTTAGCACACTAAGTGGTTGCAATAAGGTTCGATAAAGTGAAGAAATACGAATTAACAAAATAGATAAAAATAAGTGAAAATAACCATGCTGGAAAGGCCATCCTTAAATCCAGTTGTCCATTTTTCCACGATTATAAATTATGATAATTTTTCATTTTTACCAGAGGCCTGAATTGACAGAAACATTTCTGGAACAACAACTGTGTCGAAGTTTACTTTTGACGACAACAAACTTTAATCTCGATAGCCTACAAAACTCTCCTTCATTCGCGCTAGAAAAGCGATCTAAGTACAACGAAAACGTCTATTTATTAGTCACTGTAATATGGGAACGCGTGTGTCAGTACCGCTGTTTTCCCTGCCAAAATTTTGTACTAAATTTATTTGAACGGAGTTTAACCACGACGTGTATACGTCGACAGTCGTTACGTTATTCATCTCAAATTACCAAATAATTCGAAAAATATCCCAAAATATCTCTTAAGTGGCGATTTCGAAGAGACCAAAATTCAAAAGTTATTTCTATATTTTATTTGCATTTACTTAATTTTATTTTCTTGGAGCTACACATTCTTATGAGTATTGTTACTATGTTTGGAACATATCGCTTGTTATTTGGTTCATTGTTTGGTATGTTGTTCATTGTTTTACTTTCCTTCATTTACACTTACATATACATATGGTTATATATTCCCGATTTTTCTGGTTTGGCGAATCACTTCACATTCATCGCAACCTCTTTTCTGTTTTGGACTCCGCCATTCACTTCTGTCTCCAATTTTGCTTCCCACCATTGTATTTTCGTTAGCTTTTCTTCGTTATTCTAACGGCTCGGTGGCCCAGTAATAATAATGCGCTTGACTGGACAGAGTTAAGCGCTGTGTGTTCGAGTCTCGACAATATCAACAAATGTTCTTCTCTTTACGGCGAAGGGTAACAGTAACAAGGCCATGGACACTTTACACATATCAAAAGGCTCCTGAGGTTATGACAAGCTTCAAAAAGCTTATACGCCCCCGTTGGGCCGCCACCACACTTAAAGAGAAGTACATGCAGTAAACAGAATGACATTGATTTACGACTTGCATACAAAAAAAAAGAAAAATACTTAACCTCGTCTGCTTTTTTCTGAATATTGATTCTGTGTGCGGAAGATAATCTATTTTTTATGTATTTTCAGAATATACGAAAACGGCAAGGAGACAGTGATGTCCTACGAAAACGACGTCCTAAAATCAAAGACTGTTAACGGGGTTCCTCAGAGCTTAACCTACAGCTAAACGGTGTCGGATCATCAGATCAAACGCCTAATTACCATTTTACATAACTAATTAATGAATATTATAATTATTATTATGGATATATGGAAAAATATGATTGTCTAGAAAAAATTGAGTTTATTATATGTATATGTAAACCTTGATGGAAAAAAAAATATTGCACTTAAAATCTATCCTTTGGTCTCACGCGTTAATACGATCGTAATGTTGATAAAATATCCTTAAATGTTGAATGTGTTTCTATATCGTTGATTATTATCTCGAGAAATTGAACTTGTTTACAGCTTAAATTCAATTTTGTTCTCGATAGTTTCGACTTTCCTTTTTTTTTGAGATATCACAAATACACAAATACGAGTCAAATTTAGCGTACCTTCATTTTTATTCTCGTTTATTGGTGTTAGAGAAAAAAGCTAAATTTAATCTTCAAATGTTTGTGGTAGGAAAATGGCCAGTAGCCAAAAAAAAGAGATATCTGTCAAATATTAATATGTAATAGAAAAAAATGGATACATGTCAATATTCTAAATCTAGGAAGGCTTTTACTATGATGTCGTGTATGCTAATCCCTCACCCCCAACTTAGTGGCCCCTTCGTTAAAGGATTAAAGAAAATATAGAATTTAATTTTTTGTTCTTGTAAGGTAATGTTTTCAAGTCGCAGGAATCAACTTTGTGTAATGAAAATGGTACATTTGTGAACCTCGCAACCTACGTGAGTAACTTGTCAAAATCTTGAACAGCATCTGGTAGTACATGGTAGGATTAGGTGCGGCTACTTTTCGTAGAATTCTTGAGCATTGAACATTCAACGCCGTATCTGTTAAATAGTATTATAGGTAATAGCATGCGTTTCGTTTAAAAAAGCACAACTTGTGTCAAAATATCAAATTTGTTTATATTCATTCCTTTGTGGTTCTTGTAATTGGCACAACTGTAAGATGCCACAAATGTTCCATCAAAGTTTTTTTGAAATAATTTCTGTGATCCAAAAACATTTCTTTACATAGAAACATTAAAGATGTAAGAGCTTATTTTTAGATCATATACATAATCAATTTTTTAATTCTGTTTTCAGAATTTGTTAGTATCTTTATTAATAAGAATTTCATTTTATTTCGTTTTCCTTTTTAACATTCTTGCTTAGTAACTTCCTGATTGAATTTACTCGTTATTTTCCTTTTCATTTCCGGAACGCCGTTTGAGATTTTTTTTGACGGCAAAATGGACGAGATAGCGATGGTATGCCTGTTTTTTTTTTGCACTTAAGTGTTCATTTAATAGAAATATTTATAATTTGTAAGTGATGTTAATGATGTTTTAATAATTATTATGATTTTAAACGAACCTCATATTTTATTATTATTATTATTACTATTTGCTACTACTATGGTTAATTAATACTTAAATAGATGTTTGTAAAGAAAGGGTAGGTTGGACTAATGTTTCTTTTATTTTTAATTTATTTTCCTTTTGAATAATTAGAGAAACAAAATAACTAGGGGTAATTCTTGCTGTAATGCTGATAGAATTAGGTCTTTGTTGTTTTACGCAAGCAGATCAGGGTTCTCATCTAAAGTTAATAAATAAATAAACGCTTACACGATCATCTTTAGCGATTCTATCATTTTACTTTGAGTTTTCGACCTTGAAGTATTCTATTTGTTGTTCCATATTTCATGTTGCCGGTTAATTCAAGGACAGAGTTTTAAAATCGTAAGTAAGCAATTGTTGGTATTGTTCAGGATCGTTTTCCTGGCAAAATGTATAGACTAAAGTTATAGACATTCCTTTGTGAAAGATCTTTGAGGAAGGTCCCCCAAAATATCCTAAACTAAATGTTGACTTTGGAAAAAAATAACCCAATTTGCTTCGCAAAACATCAGACGACATTCAAACCCCAAAAAGGAATTTATGTTAAACAAGTACACCTTAACGTCTAAATAAAACATTAATAATCATAA
This sequence comes from Marronus borbonicus, assembly GCA_902655005.2. Classification (NCBI taxonomy): domain Eukaryota; kingdom Metazoa; phylum Arthropoda; class Insecta; order Coleoptera; family Scarabaeidae; genus Marronus; species Marronus borbonicus. Next base: position 6,091,024 of record LR737386.1, read on the forward strand.
ATAACATACACACATGTGTGTATGTTATTTACTCTAGAAGAGATCAAGCAAGAAAGCAAAGGAGCTGATGTTATAAGAGAAGCAGGTATTTTATATAATACAACGCAAGACTGCTAATTTTTTTTGTTTAATCTGTAATAGGCTTCAATCTAACAAGTTCTATTTTTTTTTCTTAAAATGTGAATAAGATACGTCGAAAAATTTAATTAATTTTTCGCCGATAGCATCATTTGTTATTTTATAGGAAGTTTATTAAAATTTGGAAACGGTCAAATTTAAGGCTAAATATGTTTGCCACGAAACATAGTTCGTTACGTGGCGCCAGTAGAAATTCTGTTCTCAATTAAGTCCTTTAGAGAGCAGAAGCTTTTCCTTGGCTTTAAATTTGACCAGGTATATTTAAATTTATCGACTGTTAGAGAAGTTAGTCTTTAATGAAACTCAAAAAAAAAAAATAAAAAAAAAAACGTCAAGCGAGGCTCAATATATTCTAATATAGTGTTGTATAACAAATGATGAATTTCTAAATATAAATATAATTAGAGATGTAACTGAATTATGATTATTACTATTATATTAATAATTGTATATAATTCTTAAAATATTACACAAGTTAAGGTTTTTTTTCTATTTAAATTCACCTATTTTTTTTGCTTTCCTTATTTTTTTTCACTAGAATATATTTTTTTAAATAATAAAGTTACTTGTAACGTTTTTAACAATTTTATTTTCGTTTATAAAGTCTTTGTTTTGTGTTGAGTGCATGCACGAATGGATTATAATCACCGATGTTGCGCAGGTTTTTTACAGGGAAGACGTTTCCTCGTCTAACTATGGTTTTATTATCGTACAATGCGAAATATAATGTTTTATCTCATTAAAAATGCACACCCATGATGTTCGTAATCCTAGCGTGTCCTTGAAGGCGTCGACATTCTTTTTGGACCCAATGTCTAAAGATTTATTTTAAAAATATCGTTTAGATATTGCTTCATGTTTCAATAAGATGATTTCAGACTTCATAGATACTTGTACGTCGAAATGCTGATATTGTGTGTGCTTTGAGTCAACTATATATGATATAATTATTATTTAAAAAGGATGTACAGATAATTCAATGTTAAAATTGAGAATATAATATAGAAAAATGGAATAAGACTGTTTCTTCTTTATCTTAATTTTAAATTTATTCGACCCTCTACATAAATATAGTAATTTTTGTGAATTCAGAGGTGGGCAGGGAAATAGGTGTGAGCTGACGTTTATTGGAAACTAAAAAAGGTATCTGAACGGCTTAACCATAACAGGTCTTACCAGAGCGGAATCACTGCACCTGGTGCCAATGACAGCCACTTTTCATGTCGTGTTTTTGATATAAATAATAGTTTGGAAATGTTTTTTTTTTTTCGTCTATTTAATATGTTTAAATAAGGGCAGCTAAGACTGTACGGTAATGAGGCAAACACTCTAGGTATTGGCCCACCTCGCACCACACAAATATTTATTTCAGGATATACGTTTCATAAATTCGTGAAAATGAAAATCAGCGAATTTTCAAAAAATGTCTTATATTTATTAAACATTTTGTGCGGTGTGGAATGTGTTGATACCTTCAGTATTTAATGTATAAAGTTTAATTGAAAGCGTTGCCCGGAAGTAACACGATATATTTATATTTATTCCACACAGCTTGCTGAACCGCCACAATCATTAACAGCACCGGTTTCAACCTGTACTATATTTAAATAAATCGTATATTTTATGCCGCCGACGTTGTAATGGCAAGATAAAAGATGAAGAGGAGAAAGTATAATTTGTGCTTAAGTAGTTCTGTCAATTTTTCGAAAGCGGAATTTGGCAATTTGTCACGTTTTTAAATCTCCAACGCAACTGGCACATTTTATTCGCCCGGCTAATGTTGACCACATATGTATTTTCACATGAGTCTGCCAACGTTTCACTCTCAGTTGCATGCACCTTTTTATCGGCTGATGTGAGAAAAATGATTGTAGTCGCTCGGGGTATAGCTTTTATAAGACGTTGTTTAAGAATACGGCATAAAAGAATTTCATTTGTGCATGCCCGACTATGGGCTTTTGTGCGAGGGCTCGTTCTTGGGACGCATTCGGAAATAATGGGTGTTATGAGTTTGTGTTTAGAGAATAATACATAAATAGTCTCATTGAGCATGTCTGGTAATGTTCAAAATTCGAAATCACCCCTGTAGTTTGACACACAGGGAAGAACTTGCCATTATTATTGCTGTACACGTGGTCGGCAGTTTATAGTAATGGGTAATCGTTGCTGCGTTTGCAAAAACAATTCTAGAGTGAATTCAAACCTGCATTATTTCGGGTTCCCTAAAGATGGAAAAAGGTAAGGAAATTAAGTTAAAGCTCTACTGTTATATTAGGCAACCCATGGCAATGGGCGGGTTCCGCAGAAGCAAACAGCTACCAACGCACCTGCCGCACGTGTATGGTACCTATATTTTGGGAGCAGACGGTCACATTTTATAGCGAACTTTTGTTGCTACACATTGCTCTTCGATTACTTTGCCATTTCATAACGTAGCTACCACGTTAACACATAAACGCATCGAATTTCTGTCGGACGCACCGATAATTGCAACGCTTAGCGCAAGTAGCATAGCAGAAATTCGTTATAAAATAAGGCCGTCCACACCCAACGTATTTCGATGTAGCGGTAGGTAGCATATGCATCCGGCAGATATGTGTTCTCAACGTTGCTACATAGCATAATTCTGTGCAGTCTCTAGTCATATAGGCGTACAAAATAAGTTGCAAGCTTACAATATTCATTTATTTAAAATACATCTTTGAATAACTGATTTTCTGAATTAATGGAAGGCCTTGCACAAAAATTAAATAATACAAGCACAATTTAATTTATTAAAAAAAGGCCTGGCAAAAATCGAAAATAGTTAGTACATAAGAGACAATAACTAAATCATATAAATAAATAGAAACATTCACATAGAATAAAACAATCATACAATTTCATTTAACTAATTAACAAGTGAGATCAAGGCATTAGTAGAAAACTTCTCCTTTTTATTTCTCAGGTTTGGAATGGATTTATTGCCAATACCAAAGAAGTTCCATATGCAAACATATTCATCTGAGCCAGCAGTTACTAAAACAACAACATTTCTACTTGTAACTCCTATTTTTTTGAAATAGTCGCACCATAACATACAAAGTTTGGTTGAGTCATTATTCCACAACAGATAAGGTACTCGACCAATATGCCAAATGATACCATCACTTAAACTTGTAAGATTTGGAATCACTGCGATGAAAGTCTTTTTGGATGATTCTTCATGAATACTGACCTGAAGGCGAAACCAACGTTTATCAGTTTTAATCATGAAATTTAAAGACATACCACAAGCTCTCCACTTCTTGCATTAAAGGTTATGCAATCGACCAAACCAGCGTTGCACGATATGGCTTTGTACACCTTTTTGCAGCTATGGATATTCCAAACGTTAACACAAGAAGTTCCATCAACAGAACCGACAAAGATGGATTCATGCCACGGATGCCATGCAAATACCTAAAACAATTAGTACACTACAGCGTAACCGCGCTACAACCAGAATATAAAAGGAACTTACGTTCATTGGTCCACAACCAACTATCGTGTTAACATATTCTACCTCCGGAAAACTCCAAATACGTATATAACTATCTAGTCCAGAAGTTGCCAGGTAGTTCTCATTGCAAGACAATTGTATCCCTATAATGCCACCTTTGTGTGCGCAATATAACGATCCACGTTCCGAAACAGGCCAGTAGCCGAGCTTTCCTTTGGTGCAACCTGATATCAATATTCCCCTTTTGGACCATGCAAAGCTACTAACGCAACAAGTTGTCGCCTTACAACAGATATAACTGTAACAAAGCTGTCCAGAAAATTGGATTAATCACACGCAATTTAACTTAAATGGAAGTTAAAGAACCTTGTTTGTGCTGATATCGATAACGCCAATCCTAGACTTGTTGAGGGCAACAGCTAAACGAGTGCCTTCATGATCGAATTTTAAACATTTTTTGATACTTTTGTAATGCCCTACAGATATGGATTTCTCATTTTCGCCGCGCCAAATAAAAATTTCATGCCCGTGAACAACCGCTACATGATTCTGGTTACTCCAATCAATCATATTATGAACTGAAACGGAAAACCAAGCACAGTGTAATGTTAAATTAATTACTTACATTTAAAAACAAATTTTTTTACGAGAATTCAACAGCTAAAATTACGTAATTTGCTCGAAATTTCTAATTAATTATTTTAGGTATTCAGACATACATTTTAAAAATTGATAAGGATATAGAAGTCTTTTTTACAGAGAAAAAAATCTATTATCACAAAATTTCGGCTTAAATAAATTCTATTTAAAATTCAAAATATTACTCACACAAATGGGTATCCAGTGACGGCGTATCCAAAATAATCTCGGGATATTTAATAAGTGGTTGTTTACGTTTTATAACTGGCCATATCTCGGATTCGTATTTATCGTCTTCCATAGAATTGTTTTCGGAAAAAATCAAAACTTTATTGCGCAAGTTTAATTCGAACACGTTTCGTAGTCTTTGTACAGTTTTGCAAGAAAAGCACATACAATATTAACGATTTTTTGCCTTGATTCGTATATTTACCTTTCCACATAAGATTGCCTTGCGAAAAATTTGCGAGCGTAGTTTAGGTGGGCTCTAGATTTCGGTGGCCAGATATCTTCCATTTCAAACACGTTTATAGCGAAATTGTAGTAGGTCGTGCTAAAACTTTCCCGTGCCCTGTGGGGGATGAACCTGTCTGCTGCTGATACTATTTTCTGGGTGTAAAACTAAAATTTGATATTTGTAATATAATTTAATTTCACTTACTAATTTTGGGGCACTTGGAGCTACATTGATTGCATCCATGTTTCGAGGCAGTGATAGATAGGCACTAGCAATAAACTATTTTATTACAGCTTTTTCAAACGGTTTTTTTTTTGTTTGGTATGTTCTTATTGAACGAAAAAGAATGATGCTTATTCCTAAAAAAACGGGACACAGGACAGGACAAACAACTTTATTTTGTGCAGTACACCTTAATTGATGCAAGTTTAAATTTTAAAATAACATTAAAATAAACCATATAGTTGTAAATGATGATACTTATTTGAAAGACATACAACTGGCTCTTTCAAATAAGTTAATGTTATTTGAAAATTTAAACTCGTAGGTACAACATAAATAAACATGTTTGTCCATAAAATCAATCAACAATCTAAGATGTAATTAAGAATTTTTTTTCAGCAATAAAATTTTGAAATGTAAAAGATTCTTATTTAAACAACCCCAAAAAAATAAACATATTTTAACCAAAAGTCGGTTAAAGTAAAAAAAAAAAAGATAATGAAGCAATTCAGAATATTCAATCCACGCACCATTTTTTTAGAATTGGAATTTTGGATTGCGTCTCACCGGTTACCTTCTTTGCAAAACCTTCGTAAATTTACAGCTAAATTTATATATTTCTAAGTAAAAATAATATTAACACGGATCCGTTAGTCAGGGGGAATGGGAAATTTGGAATATACAGATGAGTAAAAAACCAGTTTTAGGATTAACTTTATTCTTATTTAATTAAATACATTATTTTAACACAGAGAACATCATCTATTATATCTATTATTGGAAGTGGAATGTTATTATCAGATGATCAAAAGTCGAGTCCTTAAAATATCGCTGCAGTTATTTTTATTAATAATATTTAAAAAATTAACTAAATTAGGAACCATTAACATTAAGCAACGGTGTTAATATTCCAAAGAATACTTACATATCACAACAGAAAACCAGTCGTTTGAAATAGACAGATTAAACCTTATCTTGTAAGTATCATTGATTAATTCGACCTCAATGCGAAATCAGTAGATATTATTCCTCAATTGAGAAAACCAACTCAGGCAAATTAAATACAAACAATTTATACCAAATCACAATTAGTCGACCAGCTCTTCAAATTCTCGCTTGGCGCCCTCTAAGTGTTCGCAGTGCCATCGTCCCTGAAACATATCAAATCACTTCGAAATAATTTTGGACTTTCAATAAGTTCATATATAAAATATTCTCATGTATAGATAATTACTTCTCATCCTCATCATCCTTCTCGGGAGCCTTCATGTCACCAAACTGAGCATGTTGCTTGGTAGTACTGGATGACTTCATCAATTTTCTTTGGTTATGCAAGAGCAACGACGGCGTCCAACTAAACGGTGACGAATTTGAATCTGAGAGGGAAAAAAATAGTTTTATCTAATGACATTTGGAGAAATGGGTACCAACCCAAATTTGAGGTAGAAGGTTGCAAACCTGCTCCGGCCAATTCGCTCATAGGTGGAGCTGTTGGTGGTCGCGGGAAATGAAGGGAAGGTTTCAAAAAATTGGCACTCCTAGTGGGTGGTTTTCTATTATCTTTATCTGAGATTTTAGATTCTTTTCGTTCTTTGCGTTTTTGATCTTGTTCTGGATAACAGTTGATGGACCTTAAAAAGGATTCCAAAGGACCCATTACAGATTCCTGTAATTTTTTACAGAGGAAACTCTTTTACGTTTTAAAAATGTACAAGATGAAACCTTTGTCGATTGTGTTAATGGAACTGTTTCACTCCAAACAATACTAGCACCACTGTTAGTGGATGGGGTCGCTTTCCGTTTAAATCGAACCGGTTTTTGAATTTTAATATCATGTTGAAAGGTCTCTGTAATTGATAAAAATTGATCAAACACACAGCTTTAACCTTCACGAAAGCAACCTACCATTCTTATTAAACCGCAAAGGCGATCCAAAGGTTGCATTCAAACTGCAGTCGGATTGTGGAAAGTCGAGGAGAGTTAAATTTGACGAATTAGTATCACAACTTACTAAAAGAAATAAAAGAAAAGAAATTTTAATAATTTACATTCATAGATAGCAAAGGTAGATACGTGTTTCTTCGAAGAAATCTCCATCAAACTTATACTTTAGGAATGGATATTAGATGTTAAAGAGATAATTATATCATTCATTGGACAGCTTTTAATACAAGGAAACACGTGCCCATATATACGCATTTTTAACTTACAGTAATTCGGACTAGAATGTGAGATGGTAGGTTCGCCAAAATTGCTATTATTACTACTTTCCCGGTCAAATAGATGAAATAGCATGATCTTTTCTTCGATCGTAGTACCGGAGAGCGAATTGGTGGGCGTAGTTATCGCCGGACTAGGTTCTCTTGGCATTATGCGCTGAGCCATGGAAAATTCAGCGTACTCTACGTCATTTTCACCTGCAAAATGTCGCTTAGAAGAAAATTTAAAGCGTGCAACACACGGAGATAAAATCTTTTTCTTTTAGCAGACAAGAAGAAGGATCCAAGAGCAGATCCTTGCGGCTCATAATTTGAATACACGATATAAGCAAGATTTTGCACAATTTTACACAGGTCTTTCTAATGCGATTCAAGTCCATTTATTGATGAATTTAAGCATATGTTGGGTAATACATAATAAAAAGAGAGAAAGAATGTATTGATCTTTCATTTATGATGTGAGTCGTGAGAAGATAAAAAGAATAAAAATAAAATGTGGAAAAGTAAATATTTAAAAGAGATAGAGGCAGAGAAATGATGTGATTATTGTATTGCTACGGTTATAAATTTTGCTAAGGCCTTTCCGGAGAGGGCGATTGGTGGTCCTTTTCGGCAACTTGATTCCCGTGCTCCGGCTGGTCGTTGGGGGTGGTCGAACAGCACGGTTCGCAGCATATCTCGCTGGGGCCTTAAAGCGATCAAGACAGCATGTTACTAAATTTCGTTGAAGCGAACGCTAAGAGATTGCCCCTTTCTATCGAGTTCGCGAAAATAATAGATACAGAAATGCTATTCAAACGTTGGATCGAGTTTTGAAGTTGAACCCAAAGCTTACCGGACATGATCTCATCGTCGACGTCGTTTTCATCGTTGGAGTTCTCCTCGACCATTATCAGCGTGGTCTCCTGCTGATCGTCCTCTAAGAAGTTTTCCGGTTCGCTAAGATCCTGAAACAAAATTGCACAAAAATAGTTAGGGAGCTAAGGACCGTGTTGGCAAACGAATTTCGCAATGGGCATACTTGCGTAACTATTGAACTTAATTGAGAGAGGATTATCAAAAAAAAGGATGATCTAAACTAAAAACAATACAATGACGCCGGGTAGAAAGAAACATGTCCGTATGGTGTATTGTACCGTGCATCAATACCATGAGGAAACTATTTTAGTATTATTTTCGTATTATGTGGAGTTGGTAGGTAAATCTCTTACATCAGTTTCGCTGCTATTACTGCTCATCGTCAATGTAGCCGTCGTATTCAGCAAGTTAGGTGTACTCAACGAAACCCCCAAACCCAGCAATCTGGGCGTTTCCGTTAAACAATCACCAGCCTGCAGGACACCGGTATCGTCAGTCGTATTCGTCTTTCCAGTGTCAATCTGCGTTTGAATTGAGGATACCGAAGAAGTACTGCTGCAGCTACCGTCGTGTGTCCCCGATTTCTGCGTGTTACCACTAACTGGAGTGCTGTCACCCATACTGCTGCTTTCGTTTGGAGATCTATTAATGTTTAGGGGGAAAAAAAATTGGTAGGTCACCCCATTAGCTTAAATTTAGTTTTGTTTTACCTTGGAGTAGACACGGGTGTCAGTAACGATTTGCTAATCAGATATTTGGTTGGAATTCCCATTAGTTTCTTTGGAGAAACGTTCTGAGAGCTGGAAGCCGATCGCAACTCCAGAGGGTCGACTGGCGAGGGCGATGAAATGGTCGTAATGTTGTAGAGACTCTTCACTCCAGCTACGACGCTGGCGTCTGTTATCTGGCTGGTGGCTCCTAGGGATGCGGCTACCGCATTTCTAGATATTTCAGCTGCTAGACGCTGCGTGACAAAAATATAAAGGAGAGAGATCAAAATAAATGTAGTACGTCTCATATCAAAGTAATAATCGTACCTCTTTAGATTCGTTAATCTGAGATATATACTGGTTCTGTAACGCTTGCAGTTGATTGATGTACCATTGTTGATCCCTACAGCGTTGGTAGAAGGTAGGCGCCCGAACTTGGAATCTATAATTTTGTCAAGCAAGAAACAAAGAGTTGGGACGTTTAGCAATCGACATCTTATTCAACATCCTTAAAATGACCAAGTTAGATCTATATCACATTACGAAGAACATATTCGTGAACACTCAAGTAGACCTTGAAATAAATTTAAATAAGGTTTGTCAAAAAATTATCAATAGTTTTACTTGATTTCCGGAAGTTCACCTGTTGTTTTCCGTAAAAATGGTGTACACTATTGATGAAAGCGTTGATTTATATTCACTTATGGTGGTGAGCTCGTGGTGCTCGTGTCACAGCAAACGTTTTTAATGAAAGACATACAATTTGAGCAAAAATTTAAAGCAACAGAATCGGTAGTGAAGAGGAAAAAGCATGGCAATAAGGTAGTAAATGGAAAGATGGCGATTTAAATATTTGGACATTTTACCGTGAATGCAACCGGCTCATTGGGTTGTAGCATCCACTAGACTTTGATTACGACCGATGACTACGAATTTGGCAAAACTATGATTGACATGATTAGTGCAAATCACTTTATTTTTGGAAAACATTTGATTTAGTGACAAGCACATTTTTTACTTAAATGGGGATGTGAACAGACTACGATACTGCAGCGATGGAAGTCACCACATATACAAGAGAAAGAGAAGCAAAAATGTATATTTGGACACAAAATTAATACAGTGGTACCTCAGGTTATGAGGTCATGTCATTACGGAATTTCCGGATTACGAAAGAAAATTTTGGCGAATTTTTTATTTCATACTTTAATTCTTGCTGAAAAAGGTATTCAAATGCCCGACAAACATCAACTTTTTGCTGGATTGGTAGACGTGAAACAATGGCTCCAGCGATCATCGGACTTGACAAGTCTCGACTTGTTTCTTTAAGGCCAATTAAAATCAGTAGTTTCTAAACCCTTCGCGTCAATGTATTATCAACGAATGTAAAAACATTCCATAAGGATGTTTTCAAAAGATAAGGCGAGAATTTGCAAACCAGCTCTAGTTCTTTGCTTGTTCTAATTGTAATGAACTGTTTTAAAATACTGTTATTGCCTATGCCCATCTAGATGTTTAAAGTTAGGGCCGGAATACAGAGCTTCAGGTTGTCGACGGCAATTATGTTGTCGGTGAGCTGCTTGTCGCGACAGCCGTTAGTAGCTTCAAGCTGTCAAGTCCAGCAGTATTTTGTTGCCATTTGGGTAAAATAATAACGAAACAGGCAAAATTGAAAATTGAAAATTCTACATTTTTTTTCCGTTCTCTAAAGAAAAACAAGTACAGCCATAATCAGATACACTATTCCTAAAAGTTTTAGATTCTGTCCAATGCTAATCTATTCTCGCGTTAAGTTCAAATAAGTACGCACAAAACGCTCCTACATTGGATCCCATTGGATCAATATTTAATGTAGTAAAAGAAAAGAAAATCGATGGCCAGTTTCTTGAAATGAAAATTTTTTAATGAATAAACGTGAAAACCGTGTCTGACGTTGAAGGTGTACAAGTGAAAGATTACATAAATATTGGATATTTAACTCACCGTAACACCAACGTATCTAATGTCACGTTCAAATACCCTTCGCTAGCCAGCAGATCCAATCGGAAGAATCGGTTATATCCCCAACACTCCCCTACTTCGAAGTCAGAAGCGAATTCCCTGACGATGTTCTTGGAACTGTCACGGCTAGCTTGATGGATCATTTCGACTCGATACTCGTATTTCGAGGTCTCGGGATAACCGGCACTCAATTCCAAGAAGACGGAGAGATAATTTCCCCGTACAACACCGTTGCCGTCTGGATAAACTTTCAATCGCCAACACAAACCATTGCAATGCAGCGGAGTCGAGTAGACCGGATCGGCTTTCCTTTGCAATTGCGAGAAGCCGTGCATGACGAAGGTGCTACTATCATAGCTTGGCACAATTTCACTGAAAGTATTTTAGTAAAGATGGTGTGTAATAAATATTACTAGTTAATTCATAAAGAATTTTTTTGACTTATTTTTAGTCCGGCGCGTTAATGTTGCAATTGACAATAAATTTGCCTGAATGCCAATCCGGAAATTAATAAGTTAGCTTAAGCCTGCTTTACACGTTTCGATTTATTGGCTAATTAATTAAGCATTTGTGGTCATATGCGTCTCTCCTCGTTAAGCAAATGCGGTTTACTACGGACTGGCATTCTTAATCATCTGAGACTTCTAATGTTGTTTAATCAAAGAGTAGTATTGGACAAAAAAGTAAAATTATTACCTGTGAAAATCTGCTGGTACAGGAGCTGTTACAAAACTAGTCATTGGTTTCTTACGAATAGCATGTATCATCCTCGACAGTTCACCACTCTTTGAAATCAACTCGGATCGAGTGCAGGTATGTAATTGATGCTCTATTTCATGTAGCAAATGTTCTAACTGTTCAGTCTCCTGCGTTAAAGAGTCCTTCTGTCCCATCAGTGTCAGCAACTTTGTCTTCAATTGCGAGTCCAGCCTTGCAATCATTAATTCAACAGCATTCCTAATTTCCCTGACCCTTTCATCTTTCGCAGATCGTACTGACTCGACATTACGTTCCTACGGATGAGATTAGAACACATGAAATCTAATTTACAAGCTGAAATATAAGGTGGACCATTGAATTTACAGCTGTACTTACTACTTCCTGAACGATACTAATCAATTCCATCAATCGACGGCGTAATTGCGCCACTTCATCTTTAATCTGCGTGATGTGCTGCTCATAAACTTCTTCCAGAGGCTTAAACGTATGTCCAGAATGAGTTCCGCCCCATAGAGCACACTGATGGCAGATACAGCAACGACATGTCCAACAATAAACTGATAATTTTTCAAAATGCGTCATACATCTAAAAAACCATTACATACATAGCAGTCCCTTAGTAATAGAACAATGGAGCTCACTTGTCTCTATCACTTTCATCGGTACGACTACCTGAGTGATTCACAGCCTGCAAGGAATCTAGCTGTTGCGTAACTTCTTCAACCCATCGACAATTCACTAATTCGTGAAGATGCAACGAAGCCCGGCAATGAGGACATTGAGATCTTTGTTCAGTTAACCACCTTCGGATGCACACATAGCAACACAATTTTGAACAGTGCGGGCATAGATGTGCATCGCGCAGTTTTTCCATGCAAATGAAGCATCGGAATACATCTGCCAACGTCTAAAACAAATTGCACGTTTTTGGTGTTGCGTGTGACTGAGATTTTCTTAAAATTCGAATAGATTTTATTCTGATACAATAAGTTTTCGATTCAGCTAGATGCACCCAAATTTGACTTACTGATTCTGAGGGATTGCTCCAACACTCCATCTTAAGTGCTGTATGTTTAGGATTTAATTTGAATCTAAAGGGATACTTCAAATTTTGACATATTCAATCATTCATTTATTATTCCTTCTCGAGAAAATCATCCAAGTAGACATTGTAATTTTGAAAGATGTATATAAGCATAAAAAGCATTACGAAATAGATCGCAAATAACGATATATTTCCTTGAAAAACAAACAGGAATATAATACTTACCTCGACGCTATGATCATCGTTCTTGCCTCCCCCAGATCTTGAAGACGCCATAATTTCACATTCAAAATTCTTGACACTCGTGTATTTAGATCATTGCCTGCTCCCTACGCTTGTATGAGCCAAACGAACATGTTTTTAGACGCCTACGTCCGTTAGCTACAAAAAAAAAGCTCGTGAGAAAAGCGTTCAATGTGAAATCTCGTAACAGCACTTGCCTTGCTCGGAAATATTTTCAATTTCGTTTGACAAGGCGGCTGTCACATTATTCGAATTTACGCGCCAAATTTGAGAAAAATGTTATAAAAACCCCGCTAAAATTTTAGCAACAAAAATAGTTATAGTCGATCAAATATAATACCGAAAAGAGAGAAAGCGACTAATATTTTTTTTAAACTGGCATTGTTATTATCGACCAAACTACACAGACAATTGGTGGAAGTGGATTGATGATTAATTCCCCTTTTACATGTATAACGTACCTTACAGAATTCAAACAAAATTCAAAAAAATCTTAAGAAAATTAGATATGAATATTTTATACAACGACATTTAATCGTGTTTTATACAATTCCTATTTTATTAATATTGCAAAAATAAAAGAAGATTATGGTTCCCGATTAACATGCGCCATCTATACACGCTTCTCTAAACTAGCACTGATGCGTATAAATAGTTGCCTATGTTCGAGGAATTAAACAAATAGTTATTAAAAAATAAACTTTTGGAAAATATCAATCGCAAATTCAATAATACCTCTATCTTAAGTAGCGTTCTAAATGATTCTTCGTCTATAGTGTTGAGAAAATTGTTGTTATTTGGTAAGATAAGGACTATATTTAAATAATGATCACAAGGACTACGGCGTAGTATGGCAAATAACACAAAAGTATCGGCACACTCCGCACCACACAAGTTGACAACGAGGATCCCACGTATCCTCGAAACGGCCGTCCCGGATTAATTAATTTACTGAACTTGTGCGGTGCGGAGTGTGCCGATACGTTTGTATTGTTTGATGTATGTGGAAGTATAATGTTCGTAGTTGATTGATGAAATAATTATGGCCAATTTTTTTTTTTGATAATCTAATTATAACCAATTCAGAACGAATTGTTTAGAATGAGTACTTCCTGATACTTATTTTAGTAATATTAGAATTTCAGCATCGGCCGTCTAGCTTTTTTATAGACTAATTATGCTACTTTTCTTTCGTTAGAGATCATTTCAACGGTAAAACGATTTTGCTTCCGCAATTTCTATCGCACTGCATTGATATTGTCCCCATTTTAGAACGATTTTGTCGCTGTAGCGGGCCATTTTCTTCTTTCCACTTAATTTGCTGTCCGAACACCCGCGAAAAAATCGCTTTTAGCTTAGCCTACGGTCCTCCTCATCTATCGACTGGCCCTTTTGCTACACTTCCGATCCGTTCGTCGTAATTGAGTTATTTTAGAGCTGGAAAAAAGTGTCACATACTTACTCTCCTTTTTTTCGTTTCTTTTTTTTTCTAAATTCATCCCGTCTATCGATTTTGTTTTATTTTGGGTGTGCATCATAGAGGAACATAAAGTTTAATACGATAGCAAGGACTTCGACCTCTTTTTTCCTTCATTAGGTAGCCAAAATACGAATTCACAAATTTTGAATACCTATTTATGATGTCAGAATGTTTGTTTAAAAAAGGAAGATGGCTCGTAGTACGTATTCATAGTCATTTTCCTAAATTTATTGCACCTCAAGGGTTCTCTAAGTAAGTTTCTTTTATAGAGATTAGGTATTGAAAGTTTCTCGAGGTTTTTTTGAAAGATTTACGCGGCTCTGGACCTTGTAGTGATGAAATATTTAGATGACGTCGAAATAACTTCGTGTCATGAAAAATGTGCGGTGCTCTCATTTCGCTGAAATATAATTTGGCTCTTATACAAAAATCTTTGCCCCCAATATCACTGGTGCTAAGAAAACTAAAAAAATTAAATTAATAACGTCGATATATAATTCTGTTTTTGGAAGAAGACGACTTACCAATCTATAAATAAGTATTTTTCCTAAATCATTTGGCCCTCAAATAAAAACCATTAAATAACTGAGATCACAAGAACCATGTATTATTGTGGTTTATGATCGTCTTGATGTTATTAACTTTATTCCAAAATACTATACACTAGGTATAGATTTCTTTCTGATTTTTGACATCATCTGCCTATTTATTGGTAGCGATTGCTACATCGTTAACAGTTAAGCATATTAGTTGTTCTGCTGAATGTTACGTTTCATGTCCCTGTCGGACGTCATAGTGTTCAACATGCTCCAGGTTGGTAGCGGAAAATTAAATTATACTAATAAAATAAAATTAAAAAATTATCACTCGTTTTAACGGAAGGTAGCATAAGTATCTAGGAGACGTTCTCACAACTCTTCAACAACAATTATCTATTGATTACAAGCAGTCTCTGAAGAAAAGGGGCCATGGGAATAGCTTTGTAATAATTGATATTTCTATGTTAACGAATCTTTAATATAACAAAATATCTGTGCTGATACCTATCTAGATACAGTTACCAGCAGCAATTAATCAGTTTACTTGAAAATTTCATTTCCATAGCCTTTTCAACCAACCTGCATGTGAAATTTATATTATATTCATTTGAACATTTGAAATTAGACATTATAAATGTGTTTAATTCACCAATGGTATTGTGCGAAGGTGGAAATATTACAAGAAATTTGAGGCCTAAAAAAATTCTGACAAACGTATAAGACACAGTGGAATTGTGCTTTTTCAAGTTCACTGTTGTCTTTTTGAAAAACTTCATTAGTACTTAAGAGAAGTGTGAACAGGGAGTTACTTTAATATGAAAATATTGAAGTTTTGTTCTTAAAAAAAAAACATTTAAATAATGCTATTTTGGAATAATGGGACAATGTCATAAAAAAGACTTGTAAATTGCTTTTTTCTTTCATTTTTGAAGAAATTAATATGATTTGCTTCATCAAACAGATTCCCGCTAAATCTGTTTTTTTTCTTTTGAAATTAGATGTTTTATTCAGAATTTTCTGAAAATTACATCAAAACTAGCTTGTCAAGCGTTTATAGTTTACGTAACATTATTCTTTATCAAAGTAGAAAACATTTAGTTTTGCACAGTCTTCGGAACATTAAAAGTTCGTTCAAATCGAAAATTCCTGGAAAATCAACGCGATGGCCTCGTTAGCCAACCAAGATTGCGTAACCTCATAGTACCTCTCATACATACGATCGTTAGTTGTGAACGCCTGAACGTCTCAAAATCGAACAAAGCTCTTCCGCTCAGTCCGTCGGGTCGACTAGCCAGCGTCGGTTGGCGACTGAATTTCAGGCGTCGTTACCGAATGCTGGCCGAACCTACCCGAATGACAGGTGGTTACTAGTATCGGATATTGTAGAACTGTAGCGAAGAGCAGGAACTCCGTTGGAAATATTCAGTTCTAGGCAATATTTGAGATGAATCAGAAGTCCTATGTACGACATAACCGAGCTTAAACGGTGTTGGTGATATAGCCTTGAACGTATTCCGTACTTCAAATTAGATTTTTGATAATTATCAAAACCAACTGATAACTTCACGTGATTTTTTACATTGAGCTTGTTGAAATTTCATAAGGGGACGACTTCTTGTTAAAAGCAAAAACTAAAGATAAAGTTTGTGAAAACTTTTTGGAATAGTGGAGAGGGGATATTTTTCATTTTTCTGATGTTCTAAAATGTAAAATATACGAAAAAGAAACGATTTTGGGTGATTTTCTTCATCCATATTTCTAATTCGGCAAAAATTTGATTTCTCGCTTAAAATTTCATCTCGCAAAAATGGAAATCAACAGCGTCGAGAATAGTTGGAAGTTTAACAATAAAGACTTAAACAACGGATTCCTCAAGAACGATAGCAAAATTCAAGAATCTTCTGATTCTCTACTGACGACTTCGACACCTGTAACCACGGTAGTCCAGGTTACCGCAACCGGCACTGAAACTGTCGTCCACCATCCCAGAAAACCGAGATCTTCACGTGAAAAACTCCTGATAGCTATAATCTTCCTACTAATTATGGTCAGCTCCATCTGCTTAGTGGTCCTCATCAATGCCAGCGTGAAATGTAATAAAGCCGGTAAGTTTTTTGAACTTTTGGACATTTAACTATTCAAGTATCTAAAATGTTTTCGGTTATTTCAAAACTTTTAGTAGTCGCTTTTGGTTAATTTTCCCCGTTCTAAAAGGAAATTTTCGCGAAACGAGTTCGCCAGACTGTTTTTGTTATTGTTTTCCTTTCCCGAATTTGAGGAGGCGTTGGAAGGAATTTCGTGCGTGGGCGTTTTGTCGAGTTACCGGAGGTCAAGGATGACTCGATGTCGGCCGTCGTAACAGCGTGTGGGTGTACTAGTAAAAGTAGTAGAGTAATGATAGTAGTAAACACATGGTTTCGGGGTTAACGCCCTTTATCAATCATCCTGTATGGTTTTATTACTCTATAGCGTCCTGATATTTGTTCGATTGTTCTACGATGAACTTTTGACGAAACTAACAAATATTGGAATGGATTTATTCTTGTGATAACTGAATAAATAAGCTGATAACAATATCAGCGATACAAACATACTATTTGATGATGAAATTTATGGGGTCATATAGCATATATCGTCAAGTACATCTACAGGATGATCCTTTTGAGATATGTCCAAGAATCAATTGTCTTTAAGAGTACTGTTCTTCATAAAAAACAGGGGGGAGTTCAGAAAATCGATTTTGAGATATATGTTTTGTAATTTAATTTTTTAAATGGTAGCAACAATTCGCTTACAATCTCTGCAAAGTTTATTTCTTAAAAACATATCGTATGGTTTCCACGCTGATTTTTCAAGTTACTTCAACACCTTCATAGAACCAGCCAAGTTCACCTTTGTCGATAGATTCGACAAGTTTTAGTCATTGTATAGTATTCAAAATAAATCCTGTACACAATTTTATAACGCAGTTGCCAAATTTCCAAATTTTACTACGTTCTGGAAATAATGCTCATAGTTCTAAGTTAATTACATTTTAACGCTTGGGATATTTCTAATCATCTATTACGAACAAACATCTTTTTTCTACGCTTTAATTAGGATAAAGTCAATATTATGTATCACGATATTAATAATAACTATGTAATAGGTATAACATGTATTAAATATTGACAGGATAAATATTATTTCGACCGCGCAAGCAATATAAAACGTATGTAAGTAGTTATTTTTGTTATAATCCAAGTTATACAGAACATTTACAAGCTAGATTTGTGGGATTAGCGTTTAACGCATGTATAATAAAACATGAACAAAATGCGCAAACGTATTGTTATTGTTTTTGTACAGTGTGATTCATTTGCTACAGACGCACCCCTGTTACGCTAAAACGAAACAATTTTTTTATGTATTAGTTTGAAAATAACATTTCATTAGCGGCGATTTTATTATTATTATATATTAATAATCTGACTACACCACTGAATTCAGGAGATCCTAAAATAGTTTTCATCCAAATTTCATTCAAATATGTTTAATAATAAAAACGTTACGAGACAACGCTGAAGAGCTGTGAGGTTTGGATATTTCGTTTAATAAGTGCAAAATTGGCAAACAGTCCCCGTAAAGTTAATTTACTTTTAACAGGTTAATAACAATAATAATAATAATAATAATAATAATAATAGTAGCTCGCGACCTGTAAAAGAGCGTTTTCTTACCTAAATAATATTGATAGTAACAGTTATAATATATATCACATGCCATCCTGCTGGGATCAAATCTGAAATCGAATTTTCCAGAAATTCAAATGGGCCTAAAATTCAAACTCAAATATTAATTTTTTGGGAAAATATCCCAAAAAAATTAAATACTTGGCTAATGTTTGTACAAACACCCAATTGGGTAATATTTTGAACATTTGAATATAGCCAGTTCCATTTCTTTATTCATTTCGTTATGTTTACTACCATTATTATTATTGCCTCTATTGCCTTGGTTTACAACTACACTAGCTGTATCTTCAAATTTATTAACAAGTTGCGAAATTGTTGATATACTAGGAATTGGTTTATTTCCATGTTTTACGCAAAATCGATCTCTTGATCTTCTGTAACACCGACATAATAATTTTTAATAATGAAGGCACGTTCTTCATTCGTATAAGCATCCATAATTATTACTTTTTGACCTAAATATTTAACAGAATTAATAACATATTTTTTAAAACTAAACGTGTTCCGGGTTTGGACCGTGTCATGTCGTCTGAGCCAACTGTGTCGACCTGACACAGTCCAAACCCGGAACAAGTTTAGTTTTAACCGACTCTGGCCGTGGAAGCCTACGTTTTTGTAACATATTTTTGTTTCTATTTCATTAAAAATCACGACTATTACTACTGTTAAAAATATTAAATTTCTTTTCAAAATTGAAGAATCAACACCCGGTATAAGTACTTATCATTTGTTTTGTTTTTTGTTTTTTTGTTACACATAACAACGATAGCAATGGCAATAATGTAGATAGTTTTCATCATGATTATAACGAAAAAACCTCAAGAATTAAAAAAAAATAGATGGAAAATCTTCTGCCTGGTTTCTGCCTCTTTCGCATTTGTGATAAAATTCTTGATACTACAGCCTATTTTCCACCCAACTGTAGAATTTGGGATAGATAAATCTGGGAAAAAAACTTTTCTATATAGCAAGTACCGTACAGTCCGTCGCTAGTAATTAGTAACACGAGATCCTCATGGGTAACTTCGGTTTGGAAGCGCCGTAATAGTAGTTTGAAAACCGATCCACAAATCGCGTTCGCAATATTTCACCCTTGATGATAAGATGAAAACGCAATTATATCGCATAGGTACATACCTATCCTGTAAACCCATGTAAATATTACGTTTTCTGTTCGCGTAACGGAACCCCTCGGTGCCAACGCTACATCCACACAGATTTAACGCTAATTATCTTTCTGGAGTACGCCGCGGACACGCGATGTCGCGATGAGAATAATAAATCGCTCACAGCTCAAATACAGACGCACGTAGGGGGCACATACATGCCCTGTCAACAACCTACATACAGATTGTTGGCGTAGAACTTAGATATTTAGGATATTTTCCCATTTTATTGATCTGCGGAAAGAGCAACCAAGAAAAAGTACTCGTACGTGGAAAATTTTTAATGCTGTAGTTGGTAAATAGTTGTTTGACTTCATCATAAATATCCTACGGGATATATTATTTTGTGAATATGAACTTGCATCACAATTCTTCAAATTATGCTCTTGATAATTAACAATTTGGGCATGATTTTCAGACCAGATCCACAAATGTGGGTAGATTTAGTTTTAGAATGTGCTTTATCGGTTCATAAAACGTTATATAGTCAATATCGAATTTATTTAAACCTTTGCAAGAACTTAAAGAGTTAAATCGCAGGCCTTTATTTTAAGACTCTTTTAAGGATTCACCAAGCCGTAGTGTAATTCAATTGGAGACGTTTGCAAGTTAAGGAGAAGAAGCCTGAGTTGCTATATTCAAACGTACCATATAATCTTTAGTTTTCTTTGAAACTTACCAACAATATTAATGTTCGCTAACTGCTTTACTTTTAAGATAACTTACTTTGGCCTTATTTTTTAAAAATATCATCAATTTTATTATATTGGTTATCAACGGTGATTTAAGTTTGAAAATAATCACGGTTTCAAGTGGTGCAAATTAAGGTAAAAAGGTAAAAAATTGTACTTTAAAATTAATGTCCGTCGCATAGAATATATTATCTACGTAGGTGGCATTGAGGTACCTATCAGTATGTGTGGGTTTTCGATAAACGGAGTGATCTAAGCTACCGTCGGGGTTACGTGTGACCAGTACGTCAAGGAACGGGAGTGCACCGTTATGTTCTACCTCCATAGTGAATTTGATATCTGGGTGTTGACGATTGAGATGGTCTAGGAAATCAGGTAAAGAGTCTTTTCCACGAAGCCAGATGATGAAGGAACCATACTTTAGGTTTCGGATCTGCTGAATCAAGAGCAGCGGATTCAAAAAGATTCCATGAAAATATTATCCACGACAGAGGAGAGAGGAGAGCCCATGTCCCATGTTTGTAAAATTGTCCTTGGAATGTGAAATATGTGGAAGTGTGTCTCACTTCCACATTTTTCGACGAGAAGGCATAGGCTAGCAGATTCACCATCCCGTTCCAAGAGTTGTTCGATGATGTTAACTGAATCATACGTCGAAGCTGATTAACCTATCCCTCGGTTCAATATGAATGTTAGAGATAAGTTCCACGAAATGAGCAAGAGTTAAGTGCATGGAGAAATGTATTTCCCGTATACTTTTTGAGGACGTTGGCTAAATACTTGGATAAGTGGTAGGTATGGGAGTCTATAGTGCTAAGAATAGGTCTGAGAGGTATGCTTTGCTTGCGAATCTTGGAAAGACCATATAACCGAGGTGGCTTGGATTCACCTGAGATATGACGTTTTTTTTCCCCCACTACTACAATCGAAAAATTAGAGAGTCCATAGAGATCCTTAAACATTCTAAGAATGTCCAAAGGGACACAGGTTATCCAAATATTTAAAATTCTGTAGGAGCTGCTGAAACCTCATTGTTTCAATAGCTTCCAATAAAGCGATAGAGGAAGCTTTATCAGGTTTTAATAAATCTATATTAAAATCACAATGCAATGTATTATGTAATGGCTGATACGCAACGTCAACAAATTTATCTCAATTATCTCCAAAACCAAGATAGATAGGTATAGGAAATATTAATGAGAATTGACAAGAGTTGAAGAAGAGGCATTCAAAAACGTAATAATATATAAGGTGTTCGGTACAGAAACCAGACTTACATTCTCCTCAGCGGAAACTGAACATTACATTTACTTGAGTTGAATTTTATCTTGTGTAATGCTTGCCTACGAACTTTTTTTGTTTGAAATTTTTCCCTCTAAATTAATAAAAATCAAAAATGAAAAAAATTCATCCACTCATGCATTGTACTTCAATGTTGCCTTTTATAATGTTACATTACTTGTTTACCAAATTATTTTATAAAATGGTATCGATTACTCTGTATGCGAAGATCATACTTGGAAGCTTAACTTTCAAAATGAAATTCTTTATATTAGCGTATGGGTAGGTTTTTTTTTTTTTTAAGGAATTGAAGGCTCACACAGATATTCTCTCCAGACGATTTTCAAAACACCAGATTTTTTCTATCCGGAAGTTTTGTTAAATAAATATCTTACACTCACTTCATAGCTTTAATTTTTGAGTAATTTCTGTGTTCCACCTAAACATCCTAGCCGTGGAAAAAACTTTCATATCAAGTTATGAAGTTAGAAGCTCTTCAAAATGCTTTCACATTAAATTACTTTCCAAAGTGCAATCCATTTAATACCCGACAACGCTATGCTTTCTTTCATTTCTAGCAAGAACTGTAACCTAAGTGAAACGAAATATAACGTTCCAACGAATAATAATTTAAATCCTTTCTCTACCTATATTTTACCTGCAAAAATAAAAGAATTTAAAGTCATCATTGTAGTGAAACATTCAACGTTTACTCGGTTGTTTTCACTTCTCTTTTTAACTAAACCCCTTTGCTTTCGTGTAATAAGTGAGGACGGAATCCCTCGCCAATAAAATCGATAGTCGTAATTGAGACAGAATAAAAATTTCATCAGGATCGATCCAGTAATAAGTCGATGTGATTGGGTTAAACTGATGACGATTGTGGTTCGTTAGTGAGTAGTTCTTGAAAGGTAAAACGAATACCAACGATTGTGTTTCGGTTCGTGTATACAAACTGTTAGTGTCGAGCTTAGCCAAAAGTCCTTGGCATCTTGAGAAATTTTCTACAAACAATTGGATTTGATTTCGATATTAATGGGTTAGCCCAGACGTAAAAATCTCATGATCATAATTAATGTTATACCAAACTTGTACAATTGTTCAAAATATCTTACATCTACAGTTACTTTTGACGCAAAGGTCTTAAATACTATTTTCTACCGTACCTGCAAATTATACAAGTTCTCATATTCGTATTGCAGAAACTTTTTTACTAAAAATAATGACATTCAAACTCAAATTTCTCAAAAACCATTGAAGATACCGCAAAAGGGTCGTAACTCCTGTAATCAGCAGGTGAAACTGCATAAGGAACCATCATCAAAATAAATATTGAGACGCAAGTATGTAATGTGCTAAGAAATTAGCCAAACTTAAAAACAGATCAATGTTGAAAATCACACATTGTCCGGTCTACGTGACATCGGTGAAGTGCCTTGGCATTGTTATTCTTTCCACTGAACTAATCTCCAAAGGAAATGTATCTCGATATACAATATGATTTGCAGACAATTACTGGAATACGGAGCTAAAATGCCTTGAATTTATGATTTTCTCCTAGACCCATACCGAATATTGACATAATTGGAACCCTGGATTAATGAACTACTCTATCCCAGGTTTTCATTAGATTGAACACCTTATGGGGGTGATTCTCAGAGAGTGGTCCAAAAATCTGGAAATGGGTAAATGTCTCAAGGATTAATAAGAAGCTCCTTGAAATTTGGTGGAGAGTTAGAAGAATTCAGGTTACGTTATTTGTAATTTCCTCAACCTTGTACCGTCATTTGTTTTTCTTTTAATTCGCAAAAGGTACAGTTTTTGGATTTTTGAAAAGAGTGTTTTTTTGAGAATTCAATAATGTGACCTATTGTGTTATGTTTAAAAATTATTTAAAAACATCGGATTAAAACAAGTCACTTGATTTTTCTTCTGTGAACATTTGAAAAATAACTTTTACGTTAGGAGAACAGACAACATTGAAGATCTAAACCAATGAATAAGAAACAAAATTAAAGTTGCAAGCATTTCTGACTGACAGACTGACTTTACCATACATCTTCTGTACTGCCAAGAACTTAATAGTGGACACTTTGAGTATCTTTCGCAGAATTATTAACTTTTATCGCTTTTGGTTGGAGACCAACACCATTTAGTTATTTGATTTTTTTAATATTTCCGTTAAAAATGAAAGTGAACACGAGCTACTTGCTGAACTGCAAATAAAATGCCCTTTTCAAAATTCATAATCTCGATCTCAAGGTACAGGGCCTGGAATGTTAAAGTTAATGTAACTGAAATTCTTCTAATTCTATACCAAATTTTAAAGATTTTCGCTAATTAATTCTAAGATAGTGTTCGTTTCCAGACTTATTGGCCACTCTACATTTACAGTTGAGAAAATATGGCTTTAAAATTATTCAACGAGTTGACTCTTCAAATGAAGAGCCTCAATGCCCGGGTAATTTTGGTAAAAGTGTTTTAAAATATTTCTTTTTCGAAGGTCGACCAATTTGGTGGATTTTCAAGTACCAATGCTTGAAAAATTTAATTAAGAATGAACGTGAACTACTTACTCTTCAGTTTTGAAAAGTTCGACGTATTGTAAGATTTATATTTTTTCATCACACAGCATTTTTCACATTCATCTATAAACTTGTGATTTTAGTACTAGTCTCATGAAAGAAAAATACATTTTTAATACCATTATTACAACATTAATTAGGTAATAAGGTAGATTAAAAGTCTGTTGTATGGAATTTTCCCCATAACGTGTACCATTGCTTTGCTTATTGTTGGCATATCACAGTGATATATCGGGCAATTTAGCATCCTCCATGCTACTTCTGTTAATTCGGCATGAATTTCGGTTAACAACACGCTAATTCCGACAGGTACACCGCTGTCCAGTGCAGCAGCAGTGGTAACACGGGCTTGTATTGCGGTCTGCTACCCCTGATGAATAATCGATCCCTCCCTGGCTCCGCCCCGGGTTTACTCAAACCCTTGAGCTTGATTTCGTACGTTCGTCTATAACGCGGGACTGCGAACGTAGGAACGTTCAAGGAACACACCAGCAAACGCCCGGCTGCCGGGCTCTATTTGATCTACGCGCCTCAAAAGCTTCGATCCGCTCCAGTTAAATCGACGATGCCGCTAGGACCGCAAATTATCGCGAGGACTAGCTTTAAGAATCGTTTGATGTATTTATCGAAGAAGATATTGTTGGGACGCGTATTGTAACGTATCTGAAGGTAAAACCATGGAGTGAGAGAAATATACTAAACATAGCAAACATAATAGACATTGGATCTCAAAGCGGAATCTTGTTTAATAAATTTCTACGTATACTACATTTTCCGCGTTGTCTTATTTACTTCCTAGTCGAAAGTTGCCTTGGCCCACGTTTTTTCTTTGGAGATTGTCTTAATTCATATTATAAACATATTTTCTTAGGCTCATTAACTAGTGCTAGTTGACTGACACCAATGAGTTAACATTAATGTTAATGCCCCCTAAAAGGACGCGCTTAAAGAAACGTCTGAGACAGACTGGAACAATAAGCACTGGCGAGGTAGAATTATTTGGTGGGACCTTATTTGAAAATCGCGGATTATTTCGTATTTCTAAGGTTGGCACTGGCCAAGTAATTCAGTATGATTTCTCCGTGCCTGTAATGTGCCATAATACACAAAATAAAAGTATTCGTGAAATGGTTTTGTGCACTTCTACACACAGGTCATCCACGACGATAGCACATTAAAAGTATTTCCGGAAATAATCAAAGCATCTTTTTGTTGGGCGATTGTGGATTGCGATGTACTTCCTAAATATACTTTTAATTTAATTTAATCAATAAGAAAAAGAGCTAATTGTGAAGAGAAAAAGATGTTCAAGCTGCGGTTGTTAGGTTGTTGTGCTCGTCACAAATTCAACACTCTAAGAACTTGTTTAATGCGGTGGCCAAAGATAGTTAAAAAAATCTAATGCTAGAAGATTCATGTGCGACAGGTTGCGAGCAATTAAGATAGAAATTGTTATTTATTTAATTAAAGCACGAAACTGACAGGAATAGGCTTGCTGTTTCAGTCTCAGCCTCATAATTTATTTGCTATATGCAAGAGGCTAGCATAACAATGCTCACGTTACCTTAAATTGCAGAACTCTGTTGCTTAAAAAAAAATTACTGCAATAAAGAAAGGTATCAAAGGATTCGAAAAGAGTGGTATTCGTCCCTCTAATACGCATGTCTTCGAGGACATAGATTCAGTTACATTCATTTATTGTAGCAGAATCCAGATATTGATACCTGTTCTGGCACAACAGAAGTAACTGCTGCAGAAATTGGTCCCGGCCATCCAATACGCAGGATATATGGATGACCAAAACAATCCCAGCTGTTCTTTTGTATACACGGTGACCCTAACGCCTTCACGAACAATTAAGAACGTCAATCCAATAGAGAGAAGGATTTCGAGATTATAACAAGCACTCTCGTCAAGGGGGAGCTGGGAAGCCCTAAATTTAAAAAAAAATCAGAATTTTACAAAAGTATTTGCTTATACATTTATTCATAATTGTCAAAAATGTAATTTTCTATTATAAAGGGTGAGTTGGGAAGAACGGATAGCGCCATAAACAATAGTCTAATGGTGTGAGGTGTGGAGATCTTATAAGCCAGCTAATAGGACTATCGTGGCCAATCCAGCCCTGAAAACTTATCGTCCAGATATTGATCTGACGAGCGAAATGTGGAAGAGCTCCATCATATTGATAATACATTTGCATTCTGATGTTTAGAGGTACATCCTTTAGTAGTCCTTCTAATTCCTGTAATACTCCTCCAAAATGAAAGAGCCAATTAAATAACTATGGACCATACCACATTACACGTTTAGCGGAAGCTTATGCTGAAAATTACTGCAGACATTTGCATGAGGTTTTTCGTCCGACCATAAGTTGCGAGTATTATTAATACAAGGGTATTTTTATTTTATTTAAGATGTATCAATTCAAAAACAAGCAAAAATGTGGATTATTTACAACTTGAAAAAAAAATGAAAATTGGGCAAGAATGTACGAATTTTTTAATATTATTTTCACACGTTAGACGGTTATTTATGTCGCAAGGCACTTAAGTGCAGTTTTGCGGTTGAAGATGTTGTTTGCAGACCGACGCGAAACCGAGGTTTATGATACATCTAGATTGGATTTTCTTTTTACGTTTTATTGTGACATTTTCAGAAGTATATAATCAAGTGTTGAGGTAATTCCTAAAAAGACTATAGCCCTTGGCCCATTGGAAGTGTGATAATTATAAATTGCTCAGTACGTTTAATTCATTACCAATACCAATAACGGAGATTGCCATTTTCCATATTGGCTCCAAGAAATTCACCGATTATCGACGAATGTCTGGTTAACCTTTCCACCAGAGGCGAAGAGAAATAAAAGCTAATTACGAACGGAAGAATCGATCCAGCCGTGCGGGAAAACAAAAAAAAAAACAATTCCGCCGAAGAATAGAAACTCGTAAACAAGTGACACGCAAGGCAGGTACAGCTCGAACTACGACCCATCACTATTTCACACGCTAAACATCTTAACCTTGTTCCACTTAGAGCCGGAGGTTTCCGGGATTAGAGGGTACCACTATTACCACTACACAACTAACGAAATTCGTATTTTGCGAATCCAACTGTATAGCGAGAATCTTCCCGGCTGGTATGAACCTGATTCGCGTGTCTCGACCTGATACATATCAAGTGCTATGCCTAGGGGGAGGGCGAGAGACCTTGACCTTGGGATAATATTTTATCGTAAAGATCGAAAGGTGGGAAAATCGAAAGGCGCCAGCTTAACGTTCGCGAAAATTCGGAAAAGTTAGAAATGCAAATTGCGGTACCGTATTTTAGTGTTTGCTTTGCATTATGTTAGACTTACCGCTTGTTTTAAGACTGGTAAAACGTGAAGTGTTGACATGTCACCTAGGAACGAAACATATCTTAACGATTCATATCGTTTCTGGAGTTGTATTGAAACGGGAGAGAACAACAAAGCAGATAGTGGAGGTATTATGATAGCAAGCGTACCGCGCCTTTGTGTATTCTCCGAACACACCTATCCACACTTTAGAGTTTGAAGCTTACTGTTGGTTGTTAGTTATATTTGTGCATACTATGGATTCGATTTACTCTTTTTTAAAACGTTACCCTGTGTGAAAATCGCTTTCATCATATTTATTTGTTAATGTTCATTTTGCGCTCTTTCTAAAGAGAATGCTTCAAAAACAACGTAGAGACTATATTTCATATACACGGCGCACACGATCAATCCTCCATATTATCAATAGTTTTTACATAATAACACGACCAAGTTGGGAAATAAATTGAAATACTAAAGATGGGCATCGTCATGGCTAACGATTATGACTAACAATCAAAACGTTATTAATGACTAATGATTAATAATTTTGCCATAATCACCAAGATAATCATATGACTAATGACTAAATTTAGTAATCACAAACTAATAACGAACAATGGATGTGTTGCTCATGATTGACCATTATTCACGAATAACTGTTACTCATTAGTCATAACTACAGACGACCAAGGGAGGTGAAATTATTATTTTTTTGCAGCGACTAGACAGACTCGTTTCTATTCGTCTCATAAGAAAGGGTTCATGTTGCCTACTGGTTTCCCCGAGAGTCGACAAAACACGAGTCTGTCTAGTAGTAGTTGCAAAAAAGTAATAATTTCACCTGTTATTCATCAACCGCTAGTCATAAATGACCATTATTCATGAATAACGGTTATTCCATAATTATTACTAAATACCCAATGATTTGATGAAATGGCGATCGCAAATAGGCTGATATCTTGTTATCTAAAGCAAGCCGGTGTGAAAGACATTTACTAGCAGGAAAGGCGAAGACGAGAAATTATTGCTTCTTGGTCATTGCTGTAGAAGTTAAACGAATTTCATTTTAAACTGTTTAAATTATTCGGCCTGTTTAAAAACGAAATGAGCAACACCTCATAACAAGCACAAGTATTGCTAACCACAAAATTACTACTTTAACATACTGTTTCCTGGTAAAAAGATATGAGTTTATGTAGTCTAAAACGAGCCCAGGAATACCATATCTATAAAGCGATGAAGTACTCTTTCTTCTTGAAACATCCTGTATATGTAGTTACCATATTTAGTTCTTTTTGGTTTATAAAATTTGTTTTTTTCGGAAATACTGATGGGATTCCAAAACCGTTTTTTTTAAGTCCGTCGTTGCTTAAACCTTCCAAACAAAACAAGAGTTTTTTATTGCTATATAGACACTAAAATATAGAAGGAAATTAAAATTTCTTGAGATTTTTTGTCCCACATCTTTTGATGTAAACAACCATTTGATAATTTAATAACATTACTCTCTACTGAGCCTTTAAAAAACACTCGCAAACGCGTACCAATATTAATTATGTGTACTTTATTCTTGTTCCAGAATCGAAGCGGAAAATCTGTCTCACAGAGGAATGTGTGCGAACAGGTAAGCCTATTTCTCCCCAAAGCGTACCCACAGCTATAGTATTCAGCAGATTAATTAACATTTTCAAGTAAAAATCGTGAATTCTACTCTTTCACATGGGATATCCAGGGACGAAAGATCCCTCCGCAGTCTCGTTGTTCTATTCCATTAGTTGTCGCCGCTTTCCGCGCGGCAGACCCGGAGGAAATTGCCCTGTTTTTATTCCGGTCGCGTGCTGGCAGCGTCGTACTTTTTCCCTGTACGAAGCTGACTCGTGATATCCCATATATTCTACATACCGCGATGTAGGGATCTTAGGATCACGGTAAAATGTTTGCTTTGCAACGCTCGTACCGCTTATAAATATTTTAATTTCGCATAATGTAATTTGAGGTTCAAAGACGTACGGTTTTCTGGTCTGGTGGAGATCAATCTCTCGTTATTACATAAAAATTCGCACATTAAAGACCTTGATAATTTGGTGTAAAGTACAATGAGCGTGTGAAGTGTGGAAATAAGATCTTTATTTATTTTTTTTTAATAGAGAGTGCTATAAGAAAAGACGGTATAAGATGGCACTTTGTAATTTATAATTGTAATTCTATGTGCTGCCTGTTTAATGATAACCAAGTTGGTAATTATGCTTGCAGAGGATAGAAACTGATGTAAAATAATAATTTTTTTAATTTATGTACTTAAACCTATTTGACGACAATGTTGCCAACTGCCTTGGCAGTTTGTTGTATAACCTAACGCCTAAAAATGATGGTTAGTTCTCAGAAAACTTTAAATTGATTTTTTTTAAAAGATAATTTCATCTTGCCGAGTACTGGTGTTCAAAACGAGTATCTACTTCAATTTTATGACTATGTATATACATACATATTTCTAATATATACAAGCTTATGAGAAAAAATAAGTTCAAGTGTGACAACAATGACCTGCAACATTTGAAATCCATCATCCCAGGAAGGGTGTCAACCTCTTCTCTGATCATTACAGAAACTAGACGGTTAAGTCGTATTTGTTAATTAAAGCATTTCAGCACCTTCTTTCACTTAAAATTTGAGGATTATCTGCCTATTATCTTGTGAATACATTAGTTTGATAGCATCGGCAAAAAGCATGTTGGTTTCCATGATGGCCGCCTTCGGCCGAAATTTTTGAATTGCAACGAATGATCTGGTGTAGTCTGGTAGTTCTATAGCTATGTTTATTTTTAAACCATTTTATAATTTTGCTATGTTTTCAACTTTTCATCGCCATTCTGAGCTAAGCAACATAATAATTGCTAAAAACGTAAAAAATACCACAAATTTTCGTCTATCTCAATTTCATCTTTCGATTTAGATGTAGATGTATGCATTTTTTTTCTATTCTTCCTTTTAACATTCTATACGGCTTCT
>LR737386.1:6121982-6151332 GCA_902655005.2 Marronus borbonicus
AGGCTAGTTTCTTATACTAATTATCGGTAAAACACACCAAATTCTTAACTTAAAATTATGCCGCGATCTGTGAGCCAAAGAATAAGTTGATTGCATATAAGAAGGTTATAAAAGCTTTTCCGACCGTAATAGTTCAATCACGAAGTATGAATTAAACTTTTCACAAGCTCAGTTATTTAACTTCAAATATAGAGACCATGGTCCCTAAGCTCTTAAGAAGATTAGAGCTCTCTACCATAGAAATAAGCAACGGTGTTGCTGCTGTATGTTTCTGGTTTTCCATTTACTTCGTACAATGCAATGCAGGCAAATGTAGATATCTGGTGTTAAATTTAACTTTCTACTGTTAACCTTTTGACGTTCGCCACGTTAAAGATAAATGCATTTTTCTAAAGAATGCCAAGTTGGCATAGAACCGAAGGTTACGGTACAATTCGTTCCAGGTAGCTTAAGTGGTCATCGTTGGAAAAATGCTCCAGTATATGATTGCTCTTTTTGACTATTTTCTAGCAAGACAAGGTTGACTAACAATGTTTTTCTTCTCTCTGGACCACGTGTCTCATTTTTTTTGCTTTGAACTTTTTCATTTTTTTATATATTAAGAATTTTCCTTTCTGTAATCAAAACGACAATCCGGAATTGATCCGGTTTCCATGAGCGTCACTGCATGGACATTCACAATACAATACAGACACATTCCTGTAGACAGGGGACGCTAATGAATTTACAATAAGCGTCACTCAAACAATTCAAAACCTTTCCCCAATAGTACGCTAGCTCTGCCATTGGTGGCGTCGTCATCGACAACGGAGCTCGAAATCATTTCCATTAGGTAACGCTAACGCTTCTGTATTTTCCGAGTCATTAATTAAATTGTTTTTAATTGTCTCTCGCACTCGATCGAGATCGACCAGGTCACGCTGCCTATAGCGTTAAGGTACGAACTCAAGGGGCGAAAGCGATTTTAATTGGAACATGTTTGCTTTTATGGAAGGCAAAATTTAATATATATGTAGTAGCTTTATAACTGTTTAAATTTAATTGCCTGTATAGAGCAATATAAGATCCCTTTTTTTTTCGGTTTCGTGAAATTAAATGTTTTGTGTAATGTCGGAGAAAGCTTTAGAGAATTTTAAAGTAAAGCAATAAAAGGATTTAACATTTTTTATTTCTTTGTATTCAAAGTTCTTAAAATTAGTGGCACGTTTAATGTACCACTTTAGATTAATAAAATGGAATAAACTAAATACTTTAGATATATATCGCTTCATAAACCTATTACGGCGAAACGTGAAAAATCTGTATTTTCCTTCGTTTCCCAACGAGGACCTTGGAACGTAATTGCACGTTACATAACTTACAAACAATACCCTTTTCTTAAAAGCCTCGCCAAACTAATTAAAATTAAAGATAATAGCCGCAGAGCTCGACGCACACAAGTACATAAAAGGTTTATTTAGGGTCAATATTGATTTGGCATGTTTTTCGTTTACTAGGCCAGTACCCATATTATTGCTGTTGGTAGCCGCTCGTATCATATGGTTGAGCAATTATAACACGCAGATTTGTACACGACCGTACGTCAATTTTAATACATCGAAATGTTGTTATTATGTACCTTTGTTTTGTAAATTTTTTTTTTCACTACAAGTTACGTAAGTGCGATTTACGGGTTATCTGCCTTGATTGCCTTATGTGCAGGTGAAGGGGGCATATTAGTCTTGTTCCACCGTAATGGCATTTATATTCTGAAATAAATGCGCTTCCCCCGGCTTCTTCTTGGCAAAATTAGGGAACCACATCATCAACATCAATTGATTTTGCAAGATTAGACTCAATGCCAAATCTATCAATGGCTCTTGTAACATAATTAATCTAATTTAGATAATTTTTGGTCAGTTTCAGTTTGCTAAATGAGCGCTTAACACAGGAGACAGTGGCAGAGTACATAGGCTTCCCAAAAGTACTTAATGAACAGATGGCAAATAATAGCTGGATAATAAAGAATTAATAGGTACTTCCGGAGAAACCTGAACATCCCTGTAATGTTTACTGCAGCATTGAACACTATCCAATATTACATAGAAGACAGACTTTCTAAAATATGCTTCCTTGGGAACGTACATCTTCTTCCATTCCAACGCTGCTTCTTTTGTAACTCCTTCATCATGGAGCTTATTTCTTTTGCGTTTTGCTTCTTGTATTGGCAGTTCTGATACTAAGTTAAGGCGGGTAGATTACACGGTATCAGACCATCGTGCGTTAAACATGCCGTGAAGAGAACTGATTCGTTTCATAACGCAGTACCAGTGTGTAATTAAAAATAACTAGAAATGCCAGTAAATCACATGAAGTCAAGATTAGTCAACAGTGTTTACCACCAGTGTAGCTTGCGTCTAACAAATGTATTTTCTATTCTGTCGATTCTACAAAAACATGATTCTACTATGGCTTCAGGTATCGATTCTGCAGGTTTAAACAACAAATTAATTTATCGTAACTGTCTCTTCTATTTGCAACTTTAACACTATTTCGAAGCAGTTTTCGAAAAAATATTGTTTTTTATTGTTACGAAGTCGGCTTTGCATTTTTGAGTGGTATTTTCCTCGTTGGTGCTCAGAAAGAACTTCATTTTTGAACTCAAAGCGATATCTGGTGATACTTTGCGACCTAGAATCAAAACTATTTTCGTGTAGTGCGGTATTAGCCGAGTAATGTACAACGCTATGCGAGGTGGAGTTATACGCCTTAAGCTTGTTAATTTATATGGTAGCTATGGAATAATAATACCTTCTAAAGTATCAATTTCTTGATGGACCCTTCTGGAAGTACGCAGTTCCTTAAAGGTTAGATATTTAATTGAGGATCACCAGTAGTAACGTTGATATACTTCTTTTCATCATCACATATTTATTTCTTGTTTATTACCTCTGGAGGTCCCTCGGTTGCCCTGGGATCTACTAAATCAGCGATGAGTTTTAATACCTTTTCTATCTAATTACGAGCTAACGTAATATACTCCAGATAGCTATATTAACCGAGTAACCTTGCTCGAGAATTGTAATTTTCTGCCTTAACTGTATTATGGAAGCAAGTAAGGATCTGCGATATAATAATATCGAGGTTACGATATAGGTTCAGCTTCGTATAGATTGGAATACCTACCTTTCGGGTTTGTTTGGATTATAAACATTTTCCTTCTCGTGTGAGGACTTTTAAAAGTCTTCCATTATACCCCATTATATGCATTATCTATTCCCAGAAATACATACATAAGCCATTAGGATATCTTCTCAAGAGAAGTTTGTGTACGTAACGGCTAGGGAGTAACGATGTAGAATAAATTTCACTCGAAACTTCGATAATGTTTTTTTCTAAGTCATTATCGTGACAGGAAAAGTTTTGGGTGGAAGGAAAACAAGATTGTTAAGGAAAAGTCAACATATCAGGTGACTGTTTGAAGTCTTCAAGGCGTCGGAAACAAGATCCAAACTTCCAACTCACTTTTTTAACGTGTCGCTGTAGAACGCAGGGAAGAGGAAACGAGAAAAGTGACATTTGAAAAATAGTCGAATCAAATTTGTACGTATGGTATACATGGTGTTTCAGAAGGTACAGCAGAAATTTTAATGTTTGCTGATTTTCTGATTGCGTATTAGATTTCCGAGTGCTACACGGAAAACGCAAAACGTTAAAAAAATAACTTCTACAATTGTAGCAAATACCATTCTAATTAGTTACAGGATCCGCGACGCGGATAATTGTAGTAATTAGTGAAACAATATTGTAGAAAACGAGAGTGAGGAACCGTTGAAAACCAGAAACAATTTTGAACAATAAATCGAAATACAAAAAACAAACTAAATTTCATGCAAACCACGTTTTATTTTCTGTATCGCATAAATTTTACTTAAGTTTCCATTTTGTGTTATTGTTTTAGTAATTTAAACTTCGCTTGTGTATTCTACCTCCTTATTTTTGCAAATTTTACGCACCAAACGAAACTCCACAAGGTCGTGTGCTTGTAATCGCTCTCGTCTTGATTCTGGAAGCTCTGGCGGTATTAATAATAAACGCTGTTCGTTTTTCGCCGCAGCGAAAGCAAGCAAAAGTCAACCCGCTACTGCTTTTATACTGATTAGGTATTTATTACGCCCGGGCTAGGGGTAGGCGCACGAAAATTTGAAATTTAAGCCGTCATCATTGCAGGAAAAGTATAACTGTCACGATGTTACTATTTCGGAGGTGTCCCATTAGCTTGGTATATTTTGAATTTTGGTAGTATCTTTTAGACAATGATATGGGACAAGGAATACAATATAAATTCGAGCGAATTTACGATAGCAGCGGTTTAATATCGCTATTGGTTTGTTTTGTTGTCAAATGTGCAGCCTGTTTACAAAACAATTGAGAACCTTACGCAGATGTTCTAAACTAATTTATAAGACAAATAAACCACCATCAACATTTATCCAACCATACTTTTTTCAAACCAATGGGGTTACTTGATTCACAATCTGGTCTTGTGACAGACCTTAAGCACATCCCTAGGTTTGCGAATGTCCATCATCTAAAAATCAACCCATCTGAAATACAATTAATGATAAGATTCAGGTAATGCACATACTCTTGCTTTATCTACAAGAAATTAAAGAATCTTTATCTGCTTAGCGTGTGAACAAATCAAAAATTTGGGCAAGTTGTTACACGTTTTACTTGGTAAGAAGCTCGCGGTTATTGCACTAAAGTCTATCTACGTTCATAGCTACTGCAATATTATACAACCAGCTCGTGTTATCTGATGTTACTGCATACTACGTGAAAACGTGAATAGAATAGACAAAAAACCAAAATCCATCAGATTGATCCATAGCATTCGT
Organism: Marronus borbonicus; assembly: GCA_902655005.2. Taxonomy (NCBI): domain Eukaryota; kingdom Metazoa; phylum Arthropoda; class Insecta; order Coleoptera; family Scarabaeidae; genus Marronus; species Marronus borbonicus. The sequence goes on from LR737386.1 coordinate 6,126,863, forward strand.
GGCAGAGGTGATGTTTTTCAAGCGATTCTGACCTCCACACCAAATCAAGAAAACTTAACTAGTTCAATTATACCAGATTTAATGAACAATCCAATACTGGGGAAATCATCATTATCTGTACCGAAACGTTGGAACTACGTCGGAAATCATTCACAAATTTTCTTCATAATTTTCATTCCGCTAATATTCCTTGAACTCGTTAACTTTGATATCATTCTACTATATAACTTGAAAATTTGAAATTCCAATGTTTAAGTTTAATGAAAATCTCTTTCGAAGGATAAGCGAGCGGAAGAAGAACCAATTATCTGTTACTTACATTACCCACGAATAAATTAACTTCGGGGTGGTGAAGATAAAAAAAACACACAAAAAGAGTACATTGTATAATGAGGTATTGGGTTCAGTCTAGTCCTTTTATCCCATTTAACGTTCACCGGTGGAGCTTTTATAGAGGAGGACTATGTATACAAAAAAAATTAGGATGTTTTTCTGACGCGAACTGTAACGTAATCGACTTTGACCGAAAAGCAAAAAATGTAAAAAAACAATGGAAAACAATAGCGTAAGGGAATCTACAAGTTGCTAATATTAAGCTGATCCAAGAAATATTGGAGTAAAATACGCTTTAAAACTATTGAAAATACACAAAAGGTATTCTAGTTCCTAAAACTTGAATAAAAGAATATTTTGATATTTAATAAACGTTAAGTTTCTCTGTCAAAAATAGAGTTTGCTAACCAAACAATTTAATCGGAGGTATGAAATGTCTAATTTGCCAAGTTATCGGTCTCGGATCGATCTCCGAGTTCGCAACTCTCTTCCAAAGTAAGGTCTTCCGTAGTTTACTGCCTGTAAGTAGATGATGGCCTAAGTTGAAGATGGCGAAAACATGGAACAGTTCTTATTATTTCGTTTACTTGTTCTCTCGGCCATTATAGAACACTGCCTAATTTGTGGTAGTTTAATATAAGAGGTTTAAATTATTCAAATAATTGTCGCAATTCGTAAAATTTAATGCAATAATTGCTAAAATTCGTCCTATTAGTACGATACATATACTCGCACAATTGTTTATTGCAGCAAACGTTGCAACTTTTGTGCTATTCTTGTTTCCTACAATATTGTATGTATGCTATAACATAGCAATTTGTAATGGCATTTGCAGCAATCCTAGTTATTGTAACATTTTTCTTTCTTCTGTGTAGAAAAAATTTTTTGCTATGTTATAAGGAAAGGTTTTAGCTTCGTTACACCCCGCGAGATTGCGGGATAATTGACGCATACAGCGTCAAAAAATGGTGGAACTTTTGAGGTGAAAATTATAGTAAATTCGACTGAGTAGCATTGACGCTGACTATAAACAGCGAATCAGCTCGGAACAAAGTTGTCTTAGCGTAAATAGAAATCAATTAGATTTACGAAAAATGACGTATGTCCATCTGTCTCGTCCATAAAGTTAGAAGGTATAGTTACAGATGAAAATGGAAAACCCGTAACAATAGGCGAAAAGATTTTATGCAACATCATTAATAGCGAAGGTATGTTGGACTGTATCAATTATTGCTATACTTATATGCTGGCACTTACTATATTGTTTGTTAAAGTGAAAGAGACTTAATTGCATCGGAGGAGCAAATTTTAATAGGTAGTGGTGCTGACTTTGAAGAAATAAATGAGGGATGTGGGAGGATATAACAGGTCAAATCAATGATAAATCGAACGGCACAATAAGTTAAAAACCGCTTCAAAACTGTATTGAAAAGAAAAAGCTGCATAAGGAATAAAAATTCAGTTAAGAAAGGTTTATAGTATTGAGCACGACAAAGATAAAATATTATATAAGGCACTATAGCGGCTGTACAGAATGATATTGAAAAAACTAGTACTACAATGCATAGTACCACATGATATAAAGCCATAAAATAATAAGAAAAGGTCTTATAACACTAATGTGCGTAAGCCCTTCGTTTTCAAGATGAAGGATGAAGAGCTTTGAGGACTTGTCTAAGCGAATCACGGTTAACATTCCGTACAGCTGAATTTTCTGTACTTACTCCTGATTTATTTTCAACTATTTGCAAAACAACTACTTCGGTTGGAACAGTACAATGAGTTCTGATAACCTCACTATTGCTTTTTTGAAACAGCCATCTTCACTCAAATCCCTATGCACGTCAATAAATGTTCTAACATTAAGAACATGTCTTTATTTAAGCTGCCGTTTAGATAATAGTTCGATAAGGTTTTCTCTTATGTGGCCAAGTAAGAGTGTACTAAAACAAAAGATTCTTAATTATTTTGCAATAAGCTTGTTCTTTGTTAAGCTGGATTTAACTGTAATTATCATCTAAACTTGTATCTTCTTATTCCTGTATGAAACTCAATTTACTTTATTTCTTTCGCACTTACGCGAGGAATTTATCATTTTGTCGGGGAAAGTTTTGTATATCTGATATTTATACGAAACCGACATGTGGTAGATGAAACAAATTGATTGCAAGTGAAGTATCTGCTGTCAAACATGTTGTGTTAGAAGTACAGGACAAACAACAAAAAGTTTGATGGTTATTGATCGATCATAAAAGAGGGTATTTGACCCTGGTAGATATCGGAGTAATCAAAATAAAGATATAATATAACGATATTATTTGAATGAAAGGAAAATATTATGAAAGTACAACAAATAAAGTGATAGAAACTAATACTCCTTTGTATAAAACATTGTCAATATTATAACTCCAAAGCTAATAAAATATCTTAAAATTTGTATGTGTGTATATACATTAAATAAAATAAAGTGAAAGCTAAATTTCTTCAGCTTCTAATCAATTTGCCTGCCAAACCGTAAGAAACAGAGGATAACGTTTTTTCTTTTTTTAACAGGCTTATTGAATACTTTAAAATTGTATCATTTAACTATTTCGGTTATGGTGATCTGGAAAGTTGTTGTTTTAAGTATGCCGATTTTAGCCCACTGAATATGCTAATTAGATCTATTCAGGGAGCTTTCTAAAGCTTCAAGAGATGTGCATGATTTTCCCTTAACCCTGCTGTTCTCCTTGGGTCTACTTGACCTGAAATTGACCTGCTTTAGTAACTTAACTAACGAGGAGAACAGCAGGGTTAAAATCAACTTCATTCCATTGTTCAATCAAATTGAAAATGTCTTCTAAAGAATTATTGAGCCGATTACAAATTGTTTCCAGCTTCATCACTGCTAACCGCGATGGACCATGCGGCTGATCCGTGCATTGACTTCTTTCAATACGCTTGCGGAACATGGAACAAAAAGAATATCATCCCCGAAGACAGAAGTTCGATTAGCACCTTTGAAGTAATGGCAGACCAGTTGCAAATTATTTTAAAAGGTAAAATTAGTCAATTTGAAAATGGATTTCCCTCTTAAGCGAGCCAGTCGCCAAACGTACGATGATTGTTCCGTAGAAGTACGTTTAAGGGCTGTAAAGTAAGTTTTTAGATTATCACGAAGATTTTTTTAAATACAATGACCAGTATATTTCGATAATCAAAAATTATGGTTGCTGTTACTTTGGCTATTGAAGGTTTAAATTGATTGCCTTTAGAGATTCAGCTCTCTTCCTCTGCATACTCTGGCGCTTGGATTCTAGTTGGTATTGATAAGGCCTATACCTTTGAACTGGAAGAAATTGGTATAAAAAGTCACTACCTTATTGTTAATAACTTACCAAACTTTTCTTCTTCTCTGCTTCTAATTTGAAGCAATTTCTAACTGCCTCGCGAATCTATCAGATGCTATATCCTAGACCTCACAAATCTCTACCTTGTCGAATTCGACAGTCAAAAACTGAAGACAACCCTTAAAAAGCAGCAAACAGCAAATATTTTAACACCAGCGGTTCTGGAGTTTGCACCTTCCTAGAACGCTAGGCGGACAAAAACATCCCGTTTTGTATAAATAAGCAAATTTGTATCATTAAAGCATTTCTCACGAATCTAATATATTGGTACTCTAGTTAACATCTCACTTAAAATGAATTTGAACCGCTATGAACGAATTCTCTGATAGATCAGTATCTAAATCTTTGTCAATAATTGATTTCTTTTAGAACAGTTTCTTTCAGTTCCTCTGATGATTGCTGCAGGTAGAATATTTGCTGGTCATCTGATCCACAACGTCGACCCACATTTTGTTTCGTTGAAGAGTCTCATTGTTACAGGTGTCTTTTTGACGCTAGTATCATTAAATTATTACATACTGCTCCAAGAAGATTGGTACCCTTACACTCCCTCTGGTTCCTAAGAATAGAATAGTGAATAGTGAATTCTAACTTTTTATCTACTGCAAGCCAATGAATTGGAAGGAAAGGTGCCAGATTTTACTAGGAAATAGCTGTTTGTAAATACAAAATAAATTTATTATTGGAAAAGGTAGTTATGAGTAGAGGAAATGTTTGTTTGTTGCTGCGACAAGCATATGTCTATAAGAGGAGGAATTGTGTTTACAGCAAAAAAGGAATACAATGGAACAAAACTGGCCCGTCCGTCCTTTCAAATAAAACATTAATGGAACCCAAACAAAGAGGAACAAATTAATTAAACAACTAAAACTCATACAATTTCACAACTGTAAGCATTGAATTGTATGAGCGATGCGGTTTAAAACTTCACGATGGGACAAATTTGTCTTTCTAGTATTATGTCATGATGGAGCAGTCTAAACGCGATTCTATTGAATAATTCCAATATAATTCGAAGAATGCTTGATTTTTCGCCATAATTCTTAATGTATACCTAAGTAGATCTTTTCTATTCAATTTCTTTTGAATTGAAGGTGTCTTAGAAGAACCAATTAACGCCAACGATAATGAAGCTACGATCAAAGCGAAGACCTTCTACAATACCTGCATGGATATAGGTTAGTAGAATTTTTTAACTCAGAAAGGGAATATTTCTTTCTGTCCCATTACGTTAGCATCTGTATATGTACATATGTGTTCGTAGTCTCTTGCTAGATAGCTAAACCTTTCTCTTTTTGTCGTTTTGCTTCTTCCTCCATTTTTCCAGTTCAAATCAGGCGAATAGGAGACGCGCCCCTGGTAAACGTTCTCACGTCGCTGGGAGGTTGGCCCGTTACCCAACGTAATTGGCGACAGCCAAACTTCTCGGTCGAAGTACTCCTGGGCAGGATACGCGGCGATTATAACGAGGGCGTCCTGGTAGAGCAGTGGGTCGGCCCGGACGATAAGAACAGCTCCGTTAACATCATCCAGGTGCGCACAAAGTAAGAAGTATGTGGACGCTTTCATTTCAAACTATGAGACATGAAACGTTGCAACATATGTAAAGATTAAATGTCGAATATTGTCTTTTAGTCCTGTTGTTCTGTTGAGATATAGTGTGCAGTTGCACTGTTCAGATCAATAGAATCCGGTTAGCAATTTTAGGCAATTGCCGGAACGTAAAAATGAAACAAATTTTTATGATTGTCTATAACTAACACGGCAAAGGTAAAAGTTTGCAAAAGGAATTAGGAAAGCATTTATCATTTGCCTAGTACAATTTGAGCAATCTTTGAATTGCATGCATTTTCGAGAACACCTCCACAAGAAGTTAGTGCATGCAAAAAATATCCCAAATTTGCCAAAAAATTAATAAAAGATAATTTCAATAGAACAACAGGGTTAAATATTACTTTCTTTATTTCGTTGGGATCATAAAGAACTGCAAGTTTTTATTCAATTATTTGTCGATTTGTAATAAAAATCAAATGAGAATGCAAACAATTTTACTTGTTTCTACAAGTTCATAAAGTTATTTCTGTTAAAAGCTTATATTTGCAAATTGTAAATCATTGTATCGCATCTCGTAGGTTAACTTTAGTCTTCAATACCGAATCAGACGGCATTTGATTTTATGATCGAAAAACAAATTTACATTTTAAACGAAGCTTAACTTTTTGTTAAAACAATAGAAAGATTCTCACTATTACGCGTATTTCCTCCCCTTGCGTTAGCAAAAGCTTGAAGTTGATGAGGCATACTTTCTCAGTTCCTGGACAGTTCTTGAAGCTAGTGTATGCCTTCTGATACGTCTGTACGTATTTGTCAAGAGATTGCCGTCTAAGCTATAGCTGACCCACCGCCGATTGGAAGTCTTTCGTCAATATAACTGTAGGGGGTTTTCTGGGTCTTCGCCATACTCGCCGACGTCCGTCTGATTCAATGAGGTAAAGACGCAACCCATTTGAAAGGAGTATTCTTATTATTCTTTGCCGGGTGACTTCGGGCAGAAACCAATCTTGCAGTTTGATGACGGCATTCCAATGGTGGACCTGTAGCCATACTCCTGTAAAATAATTCCATAGTATGAAGTTTTTTTCTAACAGTCCATTCACTAACATACTACTTGGTATTGATTTTGTAGCCAAATTAGATTAGCTGCTCTGTTCCGCAAATTTGTGGTCACCAAAATCATCTCTTTGCGTGGTGACTCTCTTTCAACCGGATCTCGGTTTTCTAGTTATTAGGTTAGTCTCCTATAACACTGCTGCATAAACAATTCTCGCAGTTTCACGTTTTCCTCGACCACCTTGTAACACCGCTATTCTTATTACAACAGCATTTAAAGGCAAAACAAATGGTTAAGCAGTTACTAGCCCAAATATAAGCTTTTAACAGAAAATTCCAAAAATTCATCACAATTTCAACGTTGTCTCATTTTTTTTACTCGCCAGTGGAAAATATTTGGAACACTAAATGATTTGTGTTTTCCGGGCTTGTTGACTGTCGTCGATGTGCTTTTCAGATCAGGCCAACAAGTTCGGAAAACATACAATTCAATGGATACTGTGCCAGCCTAAAGATTTTGTTTGGAATAAATTTTCTTTCAATGCACAGAAACCTATAAAGGACGTTGTGTTTAAAAATATTTTTAATTTATTTGTTTGCACCGTTTCTGTGAAGGTGTGAGTTCTATAAATTGTTTAACTTAATCATCTTGGTTATTTTGGCGTTAAATAAAGTTGACAATAGTTCGAAATAAGTGTAATACATGTTATTAATGCAATACGAATTAAAAACTTGTTTAGTTTCGGAATAATCCAACGACTCTTATTTCCGCTTTAATGTTTATACGGAAAATCCATCGGAAATTTATTCAGGAAAAGAAAAAAGCACCTATTTTTTACTATCTATCGTCCTTCTATCAATCTATAACACGTAGTAGCGAAATCCCTACGCTCATCCGAAAATCACATTTTCTCCGGTGCTTTTCGCAGCTGGATCAGACGCAGCTGGCCCTTCCCAGCCGAGATTACTACCTGAAATCGAGCAGCGAAGGCGACATGCAGGCGTATCACAAGTACATGACGAACGTGGCGGTGCTGTTGGGCGCCAATAAGACGACCGCCGCCGAAGAGCTGAGACACGTCGTGGAATTCGAACGGAAGTTAGCGAACGTAAGATCGTTAAGATTAGATGTTTGTGTTGTCTTTTCCCGACTCGACCCTTTGCCCGGCCTATCTACATCATCCATACGGATCTGTCCCTTGATTTTCCATCTTCTTCTCGATCCTTCGAACTTGTATAGCATGCACGATTTACGTTGCCCGATGCGGACGATGTTGGTTTTTTCCCCCTTCCTTTTTTCGGGGACGAAAGAAAAGAAAACAGAGGGTATTCTGCTCACCTTCCTATATTGTCACAGCGTGATATAGCTGTAACTAGAGGGAAGAATTCTATGTACTAGGGGATGAAATCAATAAAAGTAATAGTTTTTTCCTTTTTAGGAAAATATACAAAGCGTTTTGCTCTTGCCTGAGGTAACAGTGTCCTCCTATACATCCTGCGCAAAATCAGAATATTTTTCTCCAAAGCGTAATTTTCGCTTAAAAAAACAAGAAAAATCAACATTAGAATTATGAACTTCTATTTTTCTTAAGATAACGTGTTGAAAGCTAATTTTTTGGTACAATTGCAACATCTACTCGAAACGATCACCATTTTCCTTGTTTTAGGCTGCTGAATATTATAACCCCAGATTTCCCAATAGGAACCAAATATGTACTAATATACAGGGTATTCCATTTAAAAGAATATAACTTTGATATATGACTTGTTTGGTTCATCTTGTAAAGGTGCTATCGAAAAATCTTCCACTGCTCTGTATATGTACAATGATCCTTACTTTTATTGATGTCCCTCAAAGAAAAAAGTTTTAGTTAGATGCATTTATTATATTCTTTCTATTCCACATCCTAGGCTTCCCTGCCAGAAGCCGATCGTCACGACACCAGCGCCATCTATAGGAAATTAACATTGGCCGAACTACAGAAGATCGTGCCCCAAATCAAATGGCTCGAATACCTCACGTCTTTTCTCAGCGCCGACGTTACGGAACAGGAACCGGTGGTGGCGTATGGACTGTCATATTTTATCGAGATGGGGCGGATATTAGCGGAGACCGATAGACGGTAAGCGCTTCTCTATTATGGGATTCCTGTTGAGGTTACTTTACTTTCTTTCTATGCGTAAAAAGGGACGAAAAAGATTACCATGAATTGTGATCCACATTAGATATATAGATGATAGAACCACTTTTTTTTATAATACATCGATTTTAGAAGTTTGGATAGTTTGGAAAAATATTTGTTATAAAGCGATGAAACAAAATATTTACATGAAAGAAGTACGAACGGATGGTGTTGAGGTGTGTAGAGGTTGTCAATACCCATGGTTTATTAACATTTCATATATCTTCGATTGGCGAAGTGATGGGTTATCGAACTGACCATGGGAAAGATTCTACATTATTTTCCTCAAGAAAGTTTAATGTGTTTTGTAACATGTGTGGTCGATTGAAAAATGACTGGGTGTACTTTATGGAAGAAATGAAGTATTACGAACAATAAGCCGCCCGTATTAGAAATATTGCCTAATACTCTGATTAAAAGGCACCTGTCAGCATAACATAGTATATCTAGTACGGATGCATCAGGTTCCCTATCTCCATATCTAAAGCCAACTGCTTCAATAAATATGCGAAGTGCATGGATAATATCAACATAAAAAAAATCTCAAACTGAAATCAAACCATGATAATGGCGAGCCACTTCTATTTTGGGAAAAGTTAATCCTATTAAATTCGTTATTGTTTTCAATTTCTTTCTGGGGCGTACTAAATGTACGCAAGCTGTTTTGGCATTTATCTATTGTTTATATAAGGTTCTGATAATAAATGATTAGCAAAACCAGTACAATTAACCGTACCGAATATTGGGAAACTGGAACTAGAGGGATAAGACCAGAGCAAATCGGAGAAGTCGAGAACACATAGACACCCTATTCACTTGTAGACTACACATGCCACTATGTATGATGCACATTTTATAAAGTTCACTCAATACGAAGAGCGAAAAGATATACAGCCTCCATCAAGTGAATTTTGTTTTATGATATCGCTATTGGAGGTTTTAGATCTTTCGTAGGACCCCCGTTAGACGTCAATTTCTATAGCGTTTACGTCGTCGTATATATTGGCCCGTTATCCGCTTATATTTTTTTACGGAAGAGACACGAGAAGAAGCTTTCAGACATTGCTAATAAAATAACTCACGTTTTATATGACGTAAAAGCTGACGTTTATCGTTGCGAAAGTAAAATATATATTAAAGCAACGGAATTTGATCAAAATCTAAAACGATTATCATGAAAAGGTGATGCAGATTTATTTATTTGTAAAAGTTTCTAAAAATCAATTTTTTGCATGAAATTGTAAAATCCCCAAAAATTATTAAATACATTGTTGATCAATGCAAGAAAAAAAACAATTAATTAATTTAGTTGGGAGCGTTATCATGTTGATTTTAAATGTTATTGTGCGTAGGTCTACGAGGCAAAACTAATTTACTTCTCAAAGAGACGTTTTCGGCTCTTTGTAATAGCATAAACTGTGCTATACTTTTGTTTCTGCTGACGTTTCGTCCACATTCCTTTTGGACGTCTTCAGAGCTATTACTGCATACTGACTGGGAACTATTCATTCCGGAGACATTCGGATCAATGGAGCGAAAAAGTTTTGGATCAATGAAGTGTAGCGGTTGCTAGGCGATTCACTCAGGTGGGATTTTCACGTGTAGCCATTTTCGCGGTTTAAATTGTTCGGATGTTTGAAGATCTGTTTAGATTCATGGATTTTTCCACGGTAATAGTGAGCTAAAGAGTTAAATTGTATTTGGTGGGCAGTTTTCAGCTAAAGCTAGCCTGGCTACACGCAACACATTACGCTACGAGCCTAGGCACCAAGTGTTTTCCAGATGATTGTGATCTCTGATGAGAAAGCAGTCTGAGACTTTGAAGTTGGTTTTTATGTTGTTCCCGAAGAGAATCTTGCTGATGCGAAAGTATGGTTTTTACGAACAAATTAAAAAAAAGGAGAACAACCGGTAGTATGTAGATTTGTATGTTAAGTATGTTGCCATCGAAGGAAATATTCATTTTTGTTGTATGGGAAATCAACATTAATCAACGTATAAAATTGCATAAGAAGCGGCTTGTTTTTAAACAAAGGCAGCCAATTCTATAAAGAACCAGATTTCATCCATACAAAATGATAAGCATCATGACGACGATTGTGACAGAAGACTGGGAACTTTGTGGTTGGTTTTTAGACGTGAAGCAGCAGAACCCTACAACAATAACGCAAGTTTTTATTTAAACGGTACCTATGGTTAATGAACAAAAAATTATAGAACATATCTTTGTATACCAAAGCTTAAATGGTGAAGTTTATATAGAATTTTCAAGAAACGAACTTGAGCCATTTACTGATGAACAAACAGCAGTTAGCAGAAAGAAGACTGTTCTATTTCAACACGATAGGGCGTTACCTCATTTTCCGGGATTATCTCAATGAGATGCTGCCTGAAAAGTAGATAAAGAAAAGTTTATGCTAGGTCGCTCGTCTTCACGCCTTTTTTGTGAGGCTTTCTAAAAACCAGACTTTACGTGACTGTTCCTAAGTCTCCTGATATCCATTGAGCGAAAAATCAATAATATTCCATCTAGTATGTTAGAAAATGTTAGTAATTATATTTTTCGAATTCATTTTTGTAGACTACCAGTTAGAGCATGTACTAAAAACGTGGAATTTCAGTTGTTTTTATTATCATCTTTTGTTCCTTTTTTACTTATTTTATTCGAAATGTTGAGATCTATCAAATTATGTTAAAAATACTGAAAAGTACCATTGAAAAGGAGTTATTTGGACATTTTTCTTAGTTAAATAATTTTTTACAATTTTGCTTTTTGGAAATCTTGTCACTTCAAATAAGAAAGTTGAAAAACTACGTAATGTGTTAGTTATATTTTATTTCTTAATTTCAAAATCAATTTTTGAAAAACACTGGAATACAAAAAAATCGGTTTTCTCAATAGCCAGTTTTTGTACAAACTCGCACTGTTTATGTTATGGATCAAATCTTAAGCTGATAATATGAACCACTGCTAATTATCCAGATATAAGTAAAAGAAAGATTCTTATTTACCAAACTCTCACCGCATTTGGCCTTCAAATTATTTTCTAATTACAGAGTGATACATAATTACGTCCTCTGGAGACTGATAATGGCTCTCATCCCTCATATGACTGACGAATACCAACGTGAACGTGTCGAATTTCGAAAAATACTGCTAGGAATCTTAAGCGAGAGGCACAGATGGTCGCAATGCGTCGAATGGACCAACAAGAAGCTTGGAATGGCTGTTGGGGCATTGTTCATTAGAGATAACTTCAACCATGACAGCAAGGTAAATTTAACATTCTTATTACTCTCAGTTAGAATTAGCACATTTGATAATACAACATTTTATTCTTCTTATACTACAGGAAACAGCTCTAAGCATGATTCATACGATCAGGGAAGCTTTCAATGAGCTTTTAGCCGAAAACCACTGGATGGATGATGAAACGAGAGCCGTTGCCAAAGAGAAAGCGGATGCAATGAACGAAAGAATTGGATATCCTCAATTGATCACGAATAGTACAGAATTAATCAAGGAATACGCCACGGTAGGAATATTAATCGTGTTTTTCTTTTGCTTACTCGTTGGTAAATTCTCGTAGTTGAACATCACTCAGGATGAATTTATGGCAAACATCCTTAACGTTCTTAAATTCGATGCGGAACAAAATCTTCAGAAACTTCGACAACCGGTAGATAAAGATAAGTGGTCGACTGAACCTGCTGTTGTCAATGCTTTTTATAATCCGAATAAAAATGATATTGGTAAGTACGTTAATATCCAACAAAACTAAATATAATAAATTATTGTTGATAAGTTATGTTATCATTAATAGCAGCAGACAAATATGTCCCTTATTACTGGAATTACGTCCACTAAATTTTGAAATTTCTACTGATAGGGTAGCTGTCATAAGTGAAGGAGCTTTTAGTTATTTTGGATTTAGGAAAAAATGTGCACATCAAGTTTTTGCTTATTCTAAATAATAAATAAATAAAATTTCTTAATACTGCGCAAAATTGTTGTTTTTTTAATCATTGAAGCAGAATTTTTTCAAGATTTCAAGACATCTATTTTAACAAACGACGTTTACAGTTAGAAACAAAAGTTATTACATTTACGCGGGAAATTTTATTTAAAAAAGAAGGGAATTAAAAAAAAAGAAACTAAAACCTAGAATCAATTTACAAACATTAAATCGCACATAAAAAAAAAAGAATTACCAAAAACCATTTTTCGTTCTAGTTATAAGCGAAATGGAAGAATTTATATCGCGCTACTTTACATAAGCGAATCGTGGGGATTGTAAAATGTAAATTACTTTCGTTTGTCGCATACTCTACGTACCTACGCTTTTTTATATTCTTACGGAGCGAATTCAAAACTTTCCTATCTCGAATGCGTCCCGGTGGGAATCCCGAAAATAAGCGTAGAATTCCTTCACACTGGCGCGAGACCCAGCTCTGTGTGACGTTTTCCGGTCCAAGGTAGTTTTGTAATCGGTATGTAGAACGTGCAAGAAGACGGCTTGAGGTTACCAGACACGTATCGATATTAATATACGAGGTTCGATCTCTTATTCGAAAAGAAATATGTTATATGCAACATTTTTTGGAATCGCTAAAGTTGTGGTTACATTGAATTTTTCTTATTTTCTTTTGAAATCAGTTTTAATTGTGTATCCATAAGTGTACAAATCTTCCTTAAGATTCGAACTTGCAGTTCATATATTAATTTCCCGAACGTTTACACGATAAGTGTATAAAATGAGCATCGTTGTGTTCAAGACATATTCCCATGTGTTGAACACATTGCTTAACATTTGTTCTGTAGTAATCATTATGAAATTGATCGCTGAACACCTTGCTTTCAAACAGGTGCCCAAAAATGAAATATTCAAGTTAAAGGCTTAACAATGCTTTTCATCTACCTGCATTTCCACCATTGACAAATAGCTCTGGAGTTTCCCATAGCAGCACTTTTAGGACTTCAAGCACTGTACTTGCAGCACTTTTAAAAAGAAAATATTTGGTACTTGATATTTGAAATACTTTATTTAAGTACTTTAAAGCCCTTTCAAAATGGTTGAGTCACTTTGAAACTAATTCAAATAACTGAAGCTCTCTTTCAAGTATTTTTGTTACTTTTGCTTGAACCATCTTGCGAAATGCTTGAAGTACTTTGGCAATACTCGGAGTACTTTAAAGGTTTCAAATAATTTACAATGAGTGCTTTGTTCCTGATATTTCTATTGTCATTTCTCGGTGCTTTAACTTTTCAAATACTGTATTCAAGCACCTTCATAAATAGAAGTATTTGATACTTGTTATATTCTAACATAATTTGGTTCGAACTGAGATGCAGTGATTCTGGGAAATCTGTTTTTATGTCTGTTTCTAACGAAGCTTCATTGTAGAAAACGTTTAAAGGCATTCTGAAAATAAAGGGGTCTCTTTCAATAGCATTGAAGTCTTCAAATGTTCGTTTAAATTCACGATGGAGTTGTCTCAGGCTATCTTCGTACGTCTTCAGATTATCTTTGTTGGGACTATTGGATTTAACCCCAGAACGTGAAACAAGTTAGATAGCTGAATAGCAAACATAATAAGTTTTGGTATAAATATATGGATTAAGGTATCGTCGATAAATTATTTTGTTCTTCTTTTCAGTGAAGCACCTGTACAAACGGAAACACGAGGTACAGCTGGTCTTTTTGCTTCAACTTCCGTAATTTGACACTTTTGTACGACCCATCAATGTACTTACACCGTACATTTCACTTTGAATACTTACGCTGAAATAGTCTTAAGGTAACAAGCCCTTGGTGACCCTCCAGGCAGATCTAGCATTTACTAGTGCGCATTCTGACGTCATTTACCACGTGATATTAGGCTCCACGGGCCGTTAACTTCGGTTCAAATTTTTTTGCAAGAGAAAGATTTTATTAGCACTCACATGTGTAACTGTAATGCTTTTTTATAGTTTTCCCAGCGGGTATCCTCCAGCCTTTATTCTACAGCCAACATTTCCCCAAATCGCTCAACTACGGCGGAATTGGTGTAGTCATCGGCCATGAAATAACCCACGGATTCGACGATAAAGGTATTCCTTTATTTCCTTGTACCTCTGTAAGCATACCAGCGCAATATCGATTCGACCATTTTTCCTTTTCTCTATTTACCGACCAGGACGCCAGTTCGATAAGGATGGAAACATGATGCAATGGTGGAACAACGCCACCATCAAGGCGTTTAGGGAACGAGCTCAGTGCATCATCGATCAATATTCACGCTACAAGATTGACGAAGTAGGACTGTATGTGAATGGTAGAATGACGCAGGGCGAAAACATAGCGGATAATGGAGGATTGAAGCAGTCTTTCAGGGTAATTTTTTGTCGTGTTTTGCCGTTGAGGTGTTGGAATTTTAAAAATGTGTCTCGTTGAAAGATCCACCTAAATAATACCACCGTCTCTTAAAGAGAGAGTATCCAAAGGTTGTCTCGTGTACTTAGATATTTGCGTTTATTTAAAAAAATAATCATTGAATCCAATATATCGATTACTAAACATCTGGAATAAGTCGGCTAAATTAGCAAATTAGCATTGTTTTTAATGTTGATACAATTCACTAAATCAAGAAAAAGGATATACACTACCCGACAAAAACATAGACGCGGTATCGTTTTTATCTACGAAACAAAGTTTATAGACTTTATATAAAATGTAGATGAGGGTTATTAATACTTGTTATGTAAATAGTCCATTTATAGATATTTCTGGGTATTTATTGCTTTATGAGGGGTAATTGAGATTTTCCCAGATCAAAATAGGAATTTTAAATGCGACAAAAATTTAGACCCTGTGCATTTATTACATTAATATAAGCGAAAATGTTTTGATACTTCTCTTTATATGCAGTGGTTGTGCTAATAAAGTGTACACATTTCACCACGAGAAATTATATTTTATAAAGTGTTTGCAATATGGGTAGAAAAAAGCAATTATCCTTGATAGAAAGGGGTAAAGTTCTAGCCTGGCACCAGGAT
Organism: Marronus borbonicus; assembly: GCA_902655005.2. Classification (NCBI taxonomy): domain Eukaryota; kingdom Metazoa; phylum Arthropoda; class Insecta; order Coleoptera; family Scarabaeidae; genus Marronus; species Marronus borbonicus. Next base: position 6,142,414 of record LR737386.1, read on the forward strand.
GGTGTTAGTAAGGAGGAAATTGCTCGTCGGTTACGAAGAAGCGATCATTCCGTTAGAAATTTCCTAAAAGATCCGGAAAATTACGGCAAATCAAAAGGCCACGGGCGACCGAAAGCTGTAAGTGAGCGGGATAAACGCGTGATATTTCGGTGTGGATCCAATTGTTCTGCGTCGGCGAGAGTTATTGCAGAACAGGCGGGGGTACAAACGCACGTGCGTAATGTTCAAAGGATTTTAAAGGCGTCACCGGCAATATCACGGAAGAAAATGATGAGAAAACCGCCACTTTCGGCGAAACACAAAGAAGCGAGGTTGAGATTTGCTGAAGAACACGTATCCTGGAAGAAACAATGGGAAAAAGTTATATTTTCCGATGAAAAACGTTTTAATTTGGACGGACCGGATGGGTACTCGCATTATTATCATGATCTGAGAAAGGAACCAAAAGTGAAAATGACCAGACAATTAGGGGGTGGATCTGTGATGATATGGGCAGCGATTGGATTTCGCGATAAAAGTGGGATAGTGTTTTGCACAAACAAAATGACATCTATGACGTATAAAGACTTATTGCATGACAATCTTCTACGTTTTGGAAACCAATGGGCCGGGCGCACTTTTGTTTCTCAGCAAGATAACGCGCCAATTCGTAAAGCAAAAACCATTGCTGCATGGTTTAAAGAGAAAAAGATTAAAACTTTACAGTGGCCGGCACGGTCACCAGACTTAAACATTATTGAAAACATGTGGGGTGAATTGGCACGTCGCGTTTTTGGCGGAGGCCGTCAGTATTTCACGGTAGAGGAACTGAATACTTCAATGGTGACTGAATGGCAGAATATCCCTCAAAATTATATGTTAAATTTATATAAATCTATTAATAACAGACTATTGGAAGTGATTAAGAACAACGGAGGATCTACGCATTACTGATCACTCATTTGTTGATTTTTGTTTAACATTTGCAACAGAGCGTTTAAATTTTTGTCGCAGAAATTGTTTAAACATTGGAGTAATAATTTATTATTTAGTTCATATATGACTGGAGGAGATATTTTTAAGTTTATTTTACTTTTACGAATAAAAACTTAATTAGATATCTTGCTAGTTTCGCAAAGAAATGTTGTAACCATTAAAACCCGTAAAACATCTTACCGCGTCTAAGTTTTTGTCGGGGATTGTATAGTGCTTTACAGGTAAACTAAAATTTAAAACGGTGTGTTTTTAAAACTTTCATGTAATAAATTCAAAATGTTCTAGAATGCATAAGGCGTATCAAAAGATGCTAATGATATAATGATTGAACAATTGAAAAAATATTTAAATGCTATCTAGATTAATTTAAATACAAAACTTAATTTTTTATAGGCTTATCGAAAATGGGTCGCCCAACACGGCGAAGAACCCGCTCTGCCAGGTCTGAACCTCACTCACGACCAACTCTTTTTCCTTAATTATGCCCAGATATGGTGCGGATCGATGAGACCCGAAGATGCTCTTACGAAGATTAGATCGAGCGTTCACTCCCCCGGTCCGATACGCGTTCTTGGCCCTCTGTCTAACTCTAAAGACTTCGCTAGAGCTTACAAATGTCCTTTAGGGTCGCCTATGAATCCTACCAGTAAATGTAACGTATGGTAAAGATGGATTAGGCATCACATATCAAAAAATTAGGTAAAAATTATATATCAATATACACTTCGAGGGGCTGGATGTTATGCCTCGTCGAAAAACTCCGTTAAAATACGCTTTTTTCCTACAAGAAGAAGAAAAGAAAGACGATAATAAAGATAACAGGTAAAGAATCAGATTAGAAGAAACAGTCTCTCTTCTAGGGTGACCAAATTGAAAGCACAAAGTCAGAATATCGTCTCGGCAACTATTTATATATTTATAAGTTTAATAGAAACAAAAGAAATACATATGTGAGAGAATAAGCTGCATATTGTTATAAGCAATTCTATGATATAATAATAAGTAAATGCATACATATCGTTTTAGATGTTAAGGTAACTAATATTCTAATCTAAGAGAAAAACTAAAATCACTAATACGTTGACCCGTAGTCTAAACATTTTTTTTGAATTTCGCGGGCTTTTTAAATTGGTACAATAAGCAAGAAAAGTTTCCTTACCGATTTCGCAAATATGTTTGGTTCTGACTACATTTACCCATTCAGAATTAGCCCGAAATTTTAAAACTTATTTTGGAGGGTTTTCCTTGTGCTATTTTAAACGTTTATATACAAAGGATCTTTTTAAAAGTATTTTAAATACTACTTTGTAAAGTATGCATAGCAGCCTATTTTAACGTGATTAATTTATCTTTCTTTCAAGTTAAGTGTTGAACCGCTAACGTCGTCCTGGTTAAAGCTTTTAGAGTTCGTTACAATTACTTAAATTTAGGAGAACTTGTACTTCAGTAATGTTATAAAGTTTTTAATACGCTATTGTGATCTCAAGATAAAGTTACATCTATAAACGAACTTGATACAGAAGCTTGTATCTTTATATAGTTTGGAACGAAAATCCTTTCAGGAGTGAATTGGATGTACTCATTAACTTTTGTTTCACGTTGCATACCAAACAGTCAATAAAACAAGCATAAATTAGCGTGTTCGAGAGATGAGAGTTACCATTTACTTTGTATGTTAAATGCTGAAAGGAAATCAGTTAGTAAATAAATCGTTCTGATTTCAGAATACTTATCTTATGTACACGGTGTATCAAGTACAATATGTGCACAAAAACTATGTCTTTTCTTCTCTTAAGTTTCAGTATCTATCTTTTTCTAAATTGCTTTGAATCTCTCTTTAACAAGATTATAGATCCAGAAATGCATATATAACCAATATCGATCGTATTGAATCAAAATTGTTATTAATTAGTATCCTATTATAATATACTTTTGTGCAATTATTGTAAACTAAATATTAAATTTAAAGTAACAATAATAATTAAGGGAAAAAACAAACTGAATTAATAGTGATGAGTTAGACTAAACTTTTTGTGGTGTGGAGTTTTTGTGCTTTTCGTAAATGGGAAAAAATCGTTAGATACTATAAATAGCACATCATTATTAATTCCTTTACCACGCTGCTAGCTTGATAGGTATTGAGAAAAGTCTAATAGTATTTTTGTTCCACAATTTTAGAAGCTATAGTAATACAAAACGTAGGCTTCCACGGCCAGAGTCAGTTAAAACTAAACGTGTTCCGGGTTTGAACCGTGTCATGTCGTTTTTTGTTAAACGAAGACTCGACGTTTCGGCAACAATCATATGGGGCTTCTTCAGGAGAGAGAAAGGTTGTAGGCAACAGTTGGCGCGGTAACTCAACGTATAAACCACGCCGGAGGCGAAACTAACTGAGCGTGAAGCAGGTGATCACGTTAAATCATGTTCACTCAATGTGAACCATGCCGCAGGCGACAATCAATTGCCCCATATGAATGCGGGCGAAATGTCGAGTATTCATTTAACAAAAAACGACGTGATATGGTCCAAACCCGGAACACGTTTAGTTTTAACCATAATAAAACAAGTGGCGTCATCAATAATTAAATAAATTATCATAATCATTGTAGGTAATATGTAGAGATGAGAAAGGTATGGGAATTTTGCAGCGACTAGACAGACTCGTGGTTTGTCGACTCTTGGGGAAACCAGTAGGCAACACGAACCCCCTCTCATGAGTCGAATAAACACGAGTCTGTCTAGTCGTTGCAAAAAACAATTCTCCACCACCTTGGTGCTTACTAGAGTATACACCAGACAACGCTTTAAGGAAATTTTATTTATTTATTAACTTATAATTTTTGTAACTTTTCTCATTTTAAATAATCTATCGACGCTCATACAGCGTGGTATATTAGCTTTAAAATATACTATTGCATATCATGAAAAAAAAAAAAACTGTACTATTAAGGTGATTAGATGATGAAAAATGAATAAAGATATTCTTCGATGTTATTTAAAAATCGTTCTTTCTGGTTACTTATCCTTATTACACAATTTCGAAAAATATCGATCGACTTAATAATGATGGCGATTGAAGTTACCTACAATACTGGGGTGTCTAATCTTTGCATAGAATATCAAAGGGGTGGCCAGAGAAGGCCAGGGAGGGCCCTCCCCCCCCCAGCTTTGGTGAACTCGGCATAAACTTGGCCAATGACATTTTCACCCAAGACAAAACCGTGCTATTCACGAAACCGTGGGTACAAATCAATTATGAAAGAGATAGATGTAGGTTAAGTACAGTATGTCTGCGAGAAGGTAAAAAATAATAACTAGCAAAAGAAGGGTGTGCTCCATAAAACCCAATACTTCAAATGCTCTATGTAGTTCCAATTGAATTGAAGGTATTTATTAACAAAAAACCGTTCTTTTAATAACAAATGAAAAGAAAAAGAGGTTCTAATTGTAAATAAGACGTCCTTAATAAGCAATACGAAAACAAATTTGTTTAAATAACACAACACTTAGACAAAAATATTTTTCTATTTCTTGAGTATTGCTACTCTTACTAACTAAATTTTATTCATCATCGTCTTTATCAGGTAAATTCCTATACATCTCGGCAAATATCGTTGATAACTCTTCAAGACCCAAAGTTGGTTCGAGCTTCCCTACTTTCGCTTCCACTGCCTCGATTGGTATTGGATCACCTGGTTTATAAAAAAATGGGTTAAATTTTTCCTTCATCTTTTCTTCCTTTATCACATCTTCTCTTTGTTCCGCCTCTATTAATTTATCCACACTTTCATTGCATGAAGTTTGGAATGTTCTGATTAAGTCCTTTAAGCGGTTCAAGTATCGTTTGATCATTTCCTGATCATTAAAGATTGTATACTTTGGTTTCCTCATATCTGGAAGCTGCTCTAACTCTAAAGCATCTGTCACATAACTCTCAATTTGTTCTGCAGATTTGATTTTATCATCATTTAATTTTGCCATTGAAATAATAGATTTCACATTTAAAAGGTCTTCCATGTCAAGACTCTGCAATAATTTTTGTTCAGTTATATTGAAAAGATCAGCTTCATCCAATTTCCTTTTCTTTGGCGGATTTCCGGCACTGTTATAGCTTGTGTCAATTCCCGATGCTTCATTGGAATCCTCTAAAATCAAGTGCTTTGACAAATCATTTATACGACTGCCAATTTCACAATTATCTCTTTCGGCTACTATAGTCAACGCATCCTCACTGCTAAATAATTTTGAATTTGAATATTTGAAATCATTATTTGTAAATAATGATTCACTAATATCGCCAACCGAACCACTTTCGGCTAATCGTATTTCTTGCAGGATTTCTCGTTCTTCATCATTATCAGGATAACGAACATTTCTCAGTATTTCTTGATCTTCGGTGAGATTACCAAAATCCATAGAAGCCTGCAAATCAGAAGGATAGATTCCTTACATGATAGTTTAAATGTCACTTACGTTATTTAAGCTTGCTATTGTCTCTTCGTAAGCTACCATTTCAATCTTTAGAAATTGTAGTTGTCTACTATACGTCTCGATAGTAGAGTTTAGTTTCTTATCATTACTTTCGATCTTCGACAATACATTTAGGTAATGCTCTATTGAAGATTGCTCGAGGAAGTCTTCCTTATGTGTATGTAACCATATCTTATCGTTGAGAGTCTTGAAAAAATTCTCGTAATTCGTTTCGAAACACGGCATTTCTTTGGAGCACATTGTCTCATCAAGATCGGTTTTGCTTGTTACAGAAGCCATTGCAGAATGAGGAATTATTTAAGGATAATTTCAAATTTGAAACTAATTTAGAATCGTAGCAAATACAAATTTAAATTTTTGTAAAATTGAAGTTTACCATGTGTACCAACCGTAAAATTTCTTTTTGGTGCAATGTGCCAATATTACAGAATGAAAGTTACTAGAATGTTTAAAGTGATGTATTTGGCAGGCCAGCGCTTTCGGTTATACATAGGATAGAATCGAACAAACACGAAGTCGAACGAAAGCGCATCGGACGCCACGATTTAAGCGCGAAATTGATTTAATTTGAAATCAACCTGAAAAATAACGCCCATAGCGAAACTTAAATTCATCCTTAAATGTTCGTCAAACACGCGAAAACCGTATATTAGCTTAGCCTGGTACTACGACTATCCTACTCATAACCTTAAACAGAAGAGATTATTATTTAATTAATCTATCCAGAGAGGAAACCGAAAGTATTGTAATGAAGCAACGTAGAAAAAACTATTAGGGGAAAGGGTTACAGCAAATCACCCCATTAGAACACAAAAAGAAAGTCAAAGTTGCACTCTCATCCTTAACGATATTATCGCCAACGACCTAAAGGTAGAATCCAACACCCTAACGCCGAAACTGAACAACCTACAAGAAAATGTTAGAGGAAAAAGTTGTACCAAAGCATATCAATAGAACACTAAAAAAAATGCAAAGTTCTGTCCCAATAAGGATATTATCGTCCGTGACGTGCAGGAATCCTTGTAGTCAGCAGGTCAAACTGCATAAGGAACCATCACCAAAATAAATATTTATAAACATTTTTTAAATCGTCAAATCGTCTGAATTTCCAAAGGGGTACCCCTTATTATTTTCCTAATTTCCCTATATCTCTCCAACTAACAACTTCATTTATAGATTTCGATACGCTGAATCCATTAAATTAAAATTAAATTACCCCGATTTTCTATCTCTTACGGTAAGCGAGCTATAAGTTTTAGGATGTTGGAAAACTTTGATCCTTATTTTTAGCGTTTTTCTGGGTGTAATTCGAAAAATAAACGAGATAGGTAAATGAGTGTGCCGGGAATCGATTCTCCGAGTATGATTTTACTCAAAAACATGTCTCCGCCCCCCTTCTAGTAACTATAAATGAAATTATTGTTGTAACATTAAAAATACAAATTATCTTGCTTGCAATTAGATAATCTTTATTTCGTTAATAAATAATTTTATTCTAGTACAAATGTACATCAAAAATTCAGTCTCTGTTTTAACTTCAAAGAAATATATAGGCAGGGAATATCACACAAGTCCTAAAGTCCTAAAACATATTACACACCACATTTCGATCGAAAAAATTGTCGATGGGTACCTTCCACTTGCTAAAATACAAACTCCTTATGTCCTCATCGACATTTTCAACACATTTTTTAGAATTCTTCCGTGGAACTACGCAAACTGGATTATCCCTTCGATAGCATCCTTTCCCTTTGCTATCTAACCTTAATCTCTTTTCATTGGCCCATTCCATAATTTTCATGTAACAAGCGCACTGCCAAGGATTTGAATGAAAGGTGAAGCCACTGAAACTTCTGGTATTTGTTAGATCCTGCATCATTTTGTCCGAGAAATAAGTAAGATTATTCGTGTGAATATAGAGATCCCATAATCCGGCGAACACGTTGATTGGTCTAAAGATGGACAAACTGAAACGATCTGTTGCGCCAGAAGTATCGATAACACCATTGAATGGTGCGAAAGTATCTTGGTGGAGATGAGTTAGCTTATTGATGCTGAGGTCTAATGTTTTGAGAGTGGTTAATCCGGCGAAGGCGTTTTGGTGGATCTCCCTTAACATGTTATTTCGTAAAATAAGGGAAGATAATTGTTCCATATCTTTAAACGATTTCTCGGGAAGAGTTTCGAGCAAATTCCCATCAACCTCTAATGTACGCAACTCATTGTTGCTAGCGAACCAATTCGGGTTCCAAACCTTGAGTTTGTTGTTTGACAACTTCAATTCCTTTAGACTCACAAGATAGGCAAATGCTTCATCTTCAATCTGCTCCAATTGGTTATTGGAGAGATCCAGGATCTTCATTCCACTCAAATTGTTTAAAACATCCTTGAAAAGGGCTTTTAGCCTGTTGTTGCTCAGATCCACGTCTTGCACACTTCTGATGTTCGAGAAAGCATGTTTCTCGATATGGTTAATACGGTTATTTTTTAAAATTAAAGCCGTCACGGACAAATTTGCAAAAGCAGCTTTGTTAACACGTTCCACATTCTGGTTGGTTATTTCAACGGTAAAGTAGCCACGAGTTCTTTCACTGCCTTCCATACAATCGTCCAGAATAATGTCTGTTGGATTCTCCTTATTTTTGCCCGAAAGTATAGCACGGATATTCTTAAAACTCGAGGTTTCGCATACCGATTTTACCGCGACAATAAAACAACTCGTTACAAGGATTAAACGGAAGAATAGCATCTTTACAGCACGAACGAACACATCAGACTGCAGAACAAGTTAGCGCCTTAGATTTCGACAATATATCTATATATTCTGAATAGTACGTAAACAAATTTTTAACCTCTATTGATAGAACTGGTAGATTACGTTGAACTGAAGATAAAGACTGTGTCATCGGTCAATGCTGACTGTAAACAGGGAAACGGTATTCCCGTCTTACTTTTGCGAATCTATTCTGTAATATGTAATATATTTTGTTTCGAAAGAAAAAATTACCTTACTTCTGTAACTCTCAGATATCCACGCAGAAGAAAAAATAACAGAATACAAGTATCTAATATCGATCCAAACTTTAATAAGAAATTCCTTGGTACACAACCCTTTCGAAATAACAAAGATAAGTATTAAATTTATTTTAATGAGTCATAATGTAAATTCACATTTTAGATGGAGGAGAATCCCATTGTTTGATATAATTAGTATACAGAGTGGCCAAAATCCAGGAGTGTATTGTACACGTGAAAATAATGTAATTAATTAATTCATTTGTTTTCAAGTCTTTTCTTGTCACACGGCGTACCGGCCATCTGAATCCAGGGTTTTGAGCAATTTTACGATTTCTTCTCTCTGCAATAACTGCGCAGAAAAGTGACACAACGCTTTTTCGCTATGTCTTTTATTTTTCTGGGCATAGGCTCGATTTTCCGTATGGAGGATGAAAT
>LR737386.1:6151342-6250207 GCA_902655005.2 Marronus borbonicus
AAGACAGTGGTATAGAATTTACCAATTAACAAATGTGTTAGTAGAAACCCTGCTATGTGATTGACTTGTAAGATTGTCTGGATTTCATCTTCAGTGTAATCTTCAGTTTGTGTTCCAATTCCAGCGTTATTCACGAGAATATCCAACCGGTCTTCGTTGTTATTGATATCTTTCGCGAAATCTCGCACGGATTGCAAAGAAGCCATATCTACCAATTTATAAACCACATTTTGTTTTCCACTAATTTCCACGATTTTCTTTAAAGCCGTCTCAGCCCTATCTTTGTTCCTGCAAGCAAGAATAACTCGCGCACCTCGCTTGGCGAAATCTAATGCTGTGTAATATCCAATACCTGATAAGCGAAAGTTAATTAAAATTAATTTCAAAACAAATTTAGTTCATTTTAAGACTTACCAGTGTTGGCGCCAGTTACAATTACTGTTTCACCAACCAAACACGTATAACACCTATTCCATCTAGTCGTTAATTTCAGATAGATTTTAAAGGCAACAGCCGAAGACACAGCTACTGCAATAGCACCGTAAACATATGCCATGTTAACAAGATACGAATAAATTCTCTCGTTTGTGAGCATTTTGATAAAGTATGTTATCGATATCGAACTTCAAAATCGCTATCTAAGAGCCTATCTCAACAACATATAACGTTCTCGAGCTTCAAATATCTAATAATGTGATATTTTGCGACGCAATGTCGGAGAAATGGTCAAGGCAAGCCATTCCCAATCGTTTGTGCGTAATTTAAAAATTGTTATTTTATAATGAGTTTGTGATGACTATCACCTAAGCTACATAGCTAATGGAAAATCTATATTTTTAACCTAAATCTGGAAATTTATAAACTTTAAGTGGTATACAGGGTTTCTCAAAAACATATCTCAGCAGGTAACAACAGTAATAATAAAAAAGATCATTCGATAAGCAATCTAAAACAGTTGTTTCAATTTTCCAACAGTGATTCATGAGGAATAAATACCAACTACGAGAGAAGCGCAATTCAAAAAAAAACCTCCAAGAAATAGTTTTGGCCAATAAAACTCACCTCGAGCTTTAATAGCTACACACGTTTCGGCATTGTACCTACAATGCGCTGGTTAAAAATATTTCCACACTTTTATTTTGGTTTCAGGTAGCGGTTTTGAAGAATGTTTGCGACTCTCTCGTTAAGTTTTTATAAAATGCCACAAATGCTTGATTGGATGTAAGTAGGGAAACTAGGTAAGCCCCAGAAGATGGATCCAATTTTCCAATCTTCAGTATTTAGAGCTGTGTTGCATAGCGCTATGTTGTTGGAAAAAATGTTTCCGTGAAATAAAATCTTGCGTTCTATTATTACAACGTTTTAATCTTGCACAATTTCAACGTCATCTAACCGTGCCATACAAGGTTTTTGCACTAATAGTTAGAGACAGCTCCAAAAGCCGTGGAAGCCGTTCTCCAGCTGTTATTTTTGCGACGCTCGCATCTTGGCTTATTTTTAAAAGATACAGTACTTTTACACCTATTTACAGCTAACTGACTAACTGAACAGCATACTGTGACCACCTTAACGTTTGAGCGCGAGATTCTTTTTAAAATTGTTTTCAAGTAGACGTTAATGGACAACTCTCTGCCTCCTTTCATAGCCAACTTGTTCATGAGTAAGCTCGAAACAAATATCACGATGAATACTGCATATTTTCTTAAAATTTGGCTTAGATGATATTTTCGCGGCAAGAAATAGGCGAAACTCCCTTTTCACAGCATATCGACAGGTAATTTCAGTTCGCGTAACACATTTAAAAACTTCTTGGCAATTCGAAAGATGGATGGTTGGGAATTTATAAAATTGCATGCAGTGATTGTGACACAGCCTATATTGATAAAATGAAAAGAGCGATAGGTACCAGATTCAAGGAACACATCAGGTCCTACCTATTTGGTCGATTAGAATCGTCAAGAGTAGCACAACACATAACACATAAGCGAAACCGGGCATAATATTAAATTAGAAAACTTGAAATTGGTTAAGAAGGTAACTTCGCCGCGGGAATTAGAAATTATTTACATGAAAAGCAACACAAATTTGACGAACAGAGAGAACGAACCGTTGTCGTACTCAGTTCTATTTGATTTATTGGGGTAAGCCTGCACATGTTTTATGTTTCACACTACAATGACAAGAGACCCTTCCGTCTATTTCTGCGTATTTTTTCGCATGTCTTGGTTTTATTAATTAATTTATTAAACTTGTGTGGTACGGAGTATGCCAATATTTTTGGGTTGTTTGTTGTAGACCAGTTGAGAACATGCATTTTGTTTGTCGCTTTTATTATATTTGTACGCGCCATCCATTGTCGCCAACCACACAATAATACATTTCCACAAGATCTTGAAGTGGGAATGATCGATAAAGAGGAACTCTTCGGGAAAAGGAAAAGGAAGTGGGAGAAAAAGGCGGGAACAGTTAGTAAATAATGGTGTTATCTTTAGGATAGGCAACACAATATGCGCTACTACACACAGTACATAGCACTCACACATACACACGCATAGACAGTTTAAGAAATAACGGTGAATGTAGAATATAACAATAAATAGTTAAATAAAGCGTAACTCTTCCTGATATATCCTCGCAATGTAAAGAACATAATAACTGGATTATAAATGAACAGTGAAATAATAATTCGTCCAGGTTATGTTAGAATTTTAAAGCATTGTTTAGCAGTATTTATCATATTAAAAAAATTTAATCTTTTCTATTAATTTAACTACTATTAGTTTAATTACCAATTATGTTCGATAGTAATAACGTTAATTGAGTTTAACTGAAGGAAACCACGTACATTCATAGCATTACGGTACCGCCTACCGAATTGGCCTTATCGATAGAATATAGAATAGACAACTATATAGACATCAACGTGCAATTACCGGCTTCATTTTGAAGTCTCCAGACGTGCTGTCACGTGGTGTCAAGTATTATTTGATATGTTTTCTTCGTATTATTGGTACCTATTTTATTTGTGTTTCGTCCCTATTTTTATCAAACTCTATTGGAAATTATCGACCAGATGGAATAGAAGTTATACGTGTTTGGTTGGTAAAACTGCCATCGTTACAGGCGCCAATACTGGTGAGTATATAAAAACGTAATTTGTGCTTACATGGGGAACCTCCCAGGGTGAAATAATCTCTTAATCTGATTACGTAGGTTTGAATCTAATTGTTTATAATATCAATTGATGCAGAAAAATTGATTGAATAAAAAAGGGTTGACGGTTCAACTACGCTCTTTTAATGATCTGATTGTTAAAAGAAAAATCGCCAAAATGTTTCTTCGTAGATGAAGAATATTTCATTGTAACTAATAAATAATTCATCGATTATTATAGATGTTAATTTCTTAACTGAGCTTTCCACTTTATCTTTGGGATAGGTTTGGGATATTATACAGCTTTAGACTTTGCCAAAAGAGGAGCCAAAGTAATACTAGCATGTAGAAATAAGGCAAAAGCTGAAGCGGCTTGCCAAAAGATCATTAAGGAGACAAGCAATAAGAATGTCTTCTATAAACTGGTCGACATGGCTTCTTTGGAATCCGTCAGGAATTTCGCTGGTGAGATCAACTTGGTTGAAGAGAGGTTGGACATTCTTGTAAATAACGCAGGACTTGGGTTTCTTGAGCAAGATTATACTGAAGATGAAATCCAATTTCTGCTTCAAGTTAATCATATTGCGCCGTTTTTGCTGACTCATCTTCTGATTGGTAACGATATCGTCGTGATCTCTAAGCTTCCTATTATATTTATCCTTCTCTAAGGTAAACTAAGACACTCAGCTCCTAGTAGGATTATCAACGTTGCTTCAATAGCTGCCAGCCGTTCAAAATTAACGGCTGCTAATTTGCATAAAATAAATGAAGTCCCCGAAATCACCGTTAGCAAAGTACTTCGCGATAGTCAAGTCTACGGTACCACAAAACTTTGCAACATCTTATTCACAACCGAACTGGCTGGAAAACTTCGTGGAAGTGGTGTTACTGTTAATTGCTTACACCCGGGAGTTATCTACACTGAATTCTTCAGAGGTTTGAACGGGATATTAAAAATGGCTGCGTCGTTTGTTGGACAATTACTTTTACTGGTGAAAAAGATAGTCCGTGACTCGTTTTTCTTTGTAATGCTAAAGAATGTATATAATTGTAGACTGCCGAAGAAGGTGCCCAGACCCAAATCTATTTGGCGGTTTCCAAAGATGTTGAGGGTATTTCCGGTGGCCTTTTTGCAAACTGTAGCAAAATCGAACTATACTCTGTAGCGAAAAATCAGATTTTAGCAAAGATGTTGTGGGAGAAAAGCGAAGAGTTGGCCAAACTACAGGCTAGCGAAAAAATTAATTTTAGTTAATTTAGAAGTATTTCTTTGTGTTGAATTAATTGAAGATTAATGTAGATTTAGCAAATTTAATGAAATTGTTATTTATTGCATTTAAGATATTGTTTCGGTTGTTTATTATTATTGTTAAATAAAGTTATTCCTACTTGCGTTTTCTTTTTTTTCAATCTCATCTATTGACTAAATCAAGCGGTCTTCTATATAATGGTTCCATCTATTTGGATGTATGGATGGGAACAATTTTGGTTGCATAACCATTTTTTTAAATATCAATACTGAAGGCACATGGCTTTTACACACATAATATAGCACAAATAGGTCAAAACAAAATAAATGTAGCATAAATAATTCATACCAAATAATTAAACATCTATGATGCGTCAAACCTATGTTGTAGCAATTAATACATAGGAGATACTTTCATGTTTTTCTTAAATCTATTCAAGTCGTTAATTGATCTTATTTCCAATGGCATTGTCTATATAATCTAAGGCCCTTTGAAATAGAGGCGTTCCGTATTTTGGAACCAGTAGGAAAAATTCTTGTTTCGTATTGATGTTGTGAGAGGCAAAACTGTGTTTAAAGGAACCTCGATTTTTGAAGACAAAGCAACAAAAACTCTTAACTATTCACTGATTCCAATTACGGAGTTCCCTAATTTTAAATGCTCTGTGACATGGAGATTTGTTAGTGCGAAATAGGCCGCAGTTGTTTTTTTCTAGATTAACTCAATTAATCTATTGTCAAACATCCAAATTGCAATTTGTTGCTATTTTAGTTCTTCCAATAACAGACTCGATGGTGTTGCCAGTTATTATAACGTTAATACCATCAGCAAATTTTGTAATCAATACCTCTTCGATAAGAAACAGGGCCGGACTTAATGCGGATGCATGCGGGGCATGCTAATATTTACTGCAGTCGTTGTTGCATACGTGCGATTTATCAGAAATCATCTGAACCATTGTTGAACAACCTCACGAACTCCCATACAATTTAGTTCGTGTAGCAAATATTCGTGATTCACGCAAACGCCTTGGATAAGTCGACGAACAGACTTAGCGCTATCCAGTGCTGATCCACGATTATCGCATCTAAATACAAAAATGCATTTTCTGCTTATAATCTTTCCATCGCTACTGTTTATTGCGCAGTTATTTCGGTTAAGCAGTTCACGCGAACGCAGCTTACCGACCTGTAATTGCGATTATCATGCAGATTAGTTCACAATAACCGAAGAGATAAAGCGTTCGAATTAAGGACATAATGGAAACGATGGAACGACGACCATAATTGCATCTCCCGTTAATAAATTAGAATTAGAACTTCCGGGTGATAAGATAAATTGCGTAGGAATGTCAATTTTATGCTTGCCAAGACGAAAAGATGTTGTTTGGCTAGAAGAAACAGCGTACTATTACACTTTCCCAGAAAAATGTAATTGTCAGTATTTAAGTTAAACGGCGGCTACAGGATGTACTTATTTAAAGTTAAAAAGATAAAGCTTGTCGAGTTTATTAAAATAGAAATTCTGTTACCTTATCGCTTGCAACTTGGTCAAATTTTATGGTTTCATATCTGAATTTTCCTTGATTTTTTTGTAAGCTATTACGTAATAAAAATTTGGTAAACCCCTTTTGCGAAGCCATCAACAAGCGCAACTTTTAACGGGATTGCGTAAGAAAAACCTTACAATTAACGGAATAACCGCATAATCTCTGAAATACTTTTTTTTTGCGGTCTTCAAAAGGAAGGACACTATCTTCATTACAACACATTGGATTACGGTTGATTTTATATCTAAATACCAATTTTATATCTATTAAACACGTGATGGGTTACGTGAAAACGATGTAATACGTAAAACAGTCGAGTTTCATTATGAAATAGTATCGTTCGCTAAGAAAATAAGACGAATACGCATCGTTTTGAGTTAGTAGCGTTGTAATTTTTTTTATCGATTGCTGTAGGTATGTACCTAGGCGTACGTTAGCCTTGAAGCTGAGGAATTAAATGTCCTTGAAACGGAGATACGAAATGTTTATACAAAAAAATATCTTAACAATAAAAGTTACTCTATAGGGTGTTGCACTTTCTTCTTGATAAAGCGCTGATAATTATAATTCACTTTATACTGTATGTCGAATCCGAATATTCTAATGCTTCTACTACATCTAAAAAAAATATATCACATTGTATTATTTTATTACACTTTGTACTTATTGAATATCTTATTGGATCTTGAAAGTCGGTCATATGAAACAGGATCATGGCGGATAAAACCTAAAGAACTACGTAGAAACAAAAACAATAACAATTAAAGAATATATGTATGTACGAACTCGTCGCTACATATCGGTGACGTCGTCTGTATCTAGACCAACACAAAATTTAAATCGATATTATATTTACGTTCTAAAGTACGACATGAATTCTGAAAAGGTTATAGACGGGCAAATAACAACGTTATAGTTGAACTGTGTTGTATATTCAACGACGTACAGTCAGGGAATTAATTTCCGAATGAAACGAGGTGAGGCGAGCAAGAAAGTATCGGTACCTGCTACGAGTCAATGTCTTCTCTTTAATTCGCCTTACCTCCTTTCGAAATGAAATTTAATCAAGAATTTTGACAAGATTTAATAATATCAATCACAACTTTACACCAAAATTATATAATTTTCATATTGCTTTGAGATACAGATTTCCGGTTTCAATAGTTTTTTTTTACTATTTTTTAGAAATACAGCATATACAATGATAACTGTTTAGAAATTTTATCTACGTAACAGTGGCGATGCGTGACTTTTCGACGAGGGAGGCACGACGAAAAATACGATAAATTCTTATCTCTAGCTTGCTCTTTGAAAAAGAGCAGGAATTGCAGGCTATCTATAGGTATAGCAATGAACATAATGCGCAGAAAGATATTTATTTTTAATGTGTAATTCGTTTAAATCATACAACTTTATCTTGCATTGTACTTGAAGTTTCCTTAAAAACATTATTAGCATTATTTAAATGTCTCACGTTAGACCTAAATTAGCAGAAAAATCGATTAATTTCCTAAACATACCAGAAAATTCGATTTTTTGTCTATATGGCATTTGCTCTATCAAGTAAAGCAAATGCCATATAGACATCTTTATTGTCGCCGTACAGAAATTATTATAAATTTTGTATATTTTACATTGGAAAAAACTTAAGGTTACTTCTTTTTTAATACACGAAACTTTATTCCAATATTAATTCGTCACGAATTTAAAATCTGGCTAGACCAGTCGGTGTACGCTAATACAAGCATATCTCCTCGGCCACACACACACACAGAATACTTATTATGAGAAATTCGTTAAAGAAGGTCGTATTCATTCAACATTTTCGACGATAGCCAAGCGAGATATCAACGACTAATCTAAACGGTTGTAGGTTACCGGATGCAAGTTTTTTTTCTTTCGTTGATTCGTGAAGAGCACACGATTTTACTTTCGTTAGCCAAACTTTTACGTCAGAATAAATGAAGAAACTTTCAATTGAGAAGTGGAATCTAACGGAACTAATTTATAACTTGCGCAAATCGTCTCGGATGGATATGTATAAATCACAGTTAAACCAGTTTAAATCATTTTCGTGCGCGCTTAGCTATTCATTTCGCTTTTTTCATCGAACGATTTGTAACAGCCACGTGTAAGAGCCCTTCCCAAACGCGAAAAAAAAGGGGGTAGAGGCTACGACCACAGTGCGCTCTCCATAGTAGGGAGACGAAAAAGAATGCTGGACCATTCTATTGATCCATTCGCATCAACGACCTAATGGATTGCGCGCGCTAGCGGTACGGGGTTGTACACCAAACTTGCTTCTTTCGCGGCGGAGTTAGTTCACTAGGTGAAACGGTGTTGGTGAGTTCTTCGAGTTTAGAAACAATCACCATGGTGGACGAGAAGAAGAACGAAGATGAGATCACTCTGAAGCCAAAGATGACTCTTCTTAATGGTATCACAGTGATTGTTGGGAGTATCATCGGTTCGGGAATATTTGTCTCACCTGCTGGGGTGCTCATGCATACCGGAAGCGTTAACGCTTCTTTGGTTGTATGGATAACTTCTGGGATATTCTCAATGGTAAGTTAAAATAAAAGTCAAATAAATAGGCAAAAGAATATATGTGTAATCTTAAAATCAACAGAATTATACAGATTAAACAGAGAAGATAAAAATGATAAACTTAATTCGCTAATAAATTAATTTAAATTTAGTTAAAATTAAATAAACTAAGTAACAATTTAGGTGTGTCCTATTTAATCTCCTTCCTAGAACACATTTTATCCATTTACGTGGATGTAGACAAGGATGAGGTAGCACATGGGGTTGTTGCATCAGAAATGCCAATCCCTTTAGAAGGGTGAAGATATTGAAGGTCAAGAGAAGGTAAAAGCTTTGAACTAAACTCCGACATAAATGAAAAATTCCATACGCAAAATAGTACTTTTTAAAGGATTGACAATAGTTATGTATGTTATAATTTTCAATTTGCAACTTTTTTATGTGTATACAGGATGATGTAATAAAAAGTTTTCCTGATGTTATGATATATTTTTTTATCAATTAGCTATTCTCGAAATGGAAAACTAGAAGTTACTTAGACATTTTCGATTTTCAGGGTAAATTACACACCCAAATATTACGCAGAATTTTTAATATTATTGCTTTTTATTAGATAATAGATAAAAGCTTATTAACACTATAATAAAGCTTATTAGCAATTAGCAAGTATTATGGTTATAAATTCCAGATGTTATGACATTTTGCTTTTAAATACGGGCTAATATCTCAATAATTCGATGTATAAAATATTAAATATTAAAACCTTTTAAATAAGCAGAATATCTTCGTACGTCGTACATGTTTAAAAACAAGTTCAGAGTTTTCGTTTTTCATTCAAATTAAATAAAAAAGAGAATTCATTTAAAAATATATAATGTAGCTTAAGGGTAATTATTACAAATTAAAAAAAAAAACCCTTCTTACCTCGCAGAAACTAATTAGCTGAGCTGCGGAAAAAAAAGAAACACTTACCTCAGCTCGTAGCGTCGATATTTTGCTACACTAAAAGTTATAAAATTAATTATGAGCTGCTAAGATGATTCATTGCAGCACACTTAACGGTTTGTCCTCGCCTTTTTGGATACTAGTCAACGGTATTATAAAACTTCAAAAAAGTTTTAGATTTTATTTAATTATTAAATAAGTAACTTCTTTTCCCATTCTGTGTTGGATTTCCCGCAAAAACGCTATGCTTGACGTACCTACATTTACAGCGAAGTGTTGGATATAATTCACCGAAATGAGTCGTAAACACCAACTGGAATTACCTACTATAACGTAGATCCCGCACAGATTAGCATGATAAGATTCTCTTATACGAACGTTCGAATTTTAGAGTCAAGATTACTTTTACGCGGGATCCGTATTTATTTAGTTATCTACTAAAATTCCCTGCTCGTATAGATATGGGTACGTAGTACCACTTACTATTCGTATATATAGAATGAAATTCCACAGTGCTTAGTTTATACGGAATTCAGCAGTTCATAATTCGAAGATAGTGCGTCAATGACTTTTGTTTAAATAATAGACATTGTCTCGTGTATGTAAAAGTACGCGGTTCAATCAATAGAGTAGAGTAGTTTTTTTAATTCGTCGTGTTTGAAATGATCAATTTGGAATCAATAATGGAATCTTACTGCAGATTAGTGGAAAAGTTGTCACTAAAAATAATTTAAGAAGTATGCTGGAATTTGTATGTGATGTGCTATTTATTCTTTATTTATTTGTGATTTCAATTACCACATTACATTATAATTTAAAACTAGTAAGCTAGTTTGGTAATGATAACAAACTTATTCATTTTTGTATTTTTAAAATGTTTAGCGCTAATTTTAGCTACATCAATAGAGGTTGACATGTAATTTTCCATCGATATCAATTTATATATTTATACAATATAAAAGAAAAACAAGTAGCTTTTTAAGACACCGAGCGACTGAAAGCTCTCGCGTTCTATTTATATTGAAACAAGTCCAATAATCAATAAATAAAGGGTGTCAACAAATATATTTAAAAGGACTAGAAAACTAGCACGGTATGTGCAGGGTAAATAGGATTTTTTGAAGCCCTTAGATTAGAAACGGTTGGAGGGTGTTTTAAAATATCAAGTTTACGCTGCAAAACAGTTTAATACATGTGGCTCCGTTGTAATTTCATTCAAAATTCATACATGCATATTGATTACATTAATTATCATGAGAAATTATGGGAAGAATTATGCAGAAGAGCAGCTGTTGAAGATTTAAAGGATTTAAAAAAAATTATGCACCTCAAAAGTGGAATAACCAAAGGGTTAAAGTAATACAGTGGATAGTAGAAATGTCTTTCAGGTGATGTCGCGTAGTTATCCCATTTCTGTTCCGCTTTGCTGATCCATAACCGTTCCGCTTTGCTGATCCATAAAAGCGGAACAGAAATTGGATATATAACGAGGAGCAAGGGACAACAACACCAGTCTTTAGAAAACTTCTGAAGAAGCTGACAGCATGGTCAGCGAAACGTCAAGTAAAATATTTACTACGCGACATCACCCGAAAAACATTTCTACTATGGATTACGGTCGCGAAAGCCTACACTCAACTAATACAGTGGGTCGTCGTTATACCGTTGTTCGATGTAACGTGGCAAAGAGGGAATTTGGCATAAGTACCTGAAGGTGCAATGAGAAATTGGATTGTAGGCGAATTTATTTATCGATAAAGTAGATATAGACGCCAAACTTACCAGAAAGAAAACTAGGATTGGCAAAAATGAACACGTGGATAGTTGTATATATAGGCATGCTCCTATCTAGGCCTGCTTTGAAAATGCAAGGTGAGAAATTTCATTCAGAGATGAGGCTAGAGGACGATTTTAAAGCTTCAATTTCGAGTGGAGTAAAGTCAACTGATGTGCAAGCTGCAAAAGATTTCCCAAGACTGTTGGTCGTTTACGTTAATGTAGAAGGCTAGAATGACACACAGATCCATAACTGTGACGAAACTGAATTGTATTGTAGAATGTTGTTAAGTAAAACCTTAGACTTAAAAAAGAATCCTCGGAAAGCAGGATTGGAACTTAAGTAAGGATCGAATAATTGTTTTGTGTTGTGTTAATTAAACTGGTAGCCATAAGTTAAGTCCAATCATCATTGGTAAGAGATGACACCAAATATATTTCACGGCTGGTTTCACTACTCCTTTGTTCCTTTTGCTCAAAAATTTCTAAATTAAGAGCTGAAATCTTTGCTTCCTCTAGATAACTGTTCAGTGCACCCACCTGAATTTCCCGAATCTCTCAAATTCTTTAAATTTATATAAAATTAAAGCTATGATTTTTCCAACAAACAACAATTTACAGGTGGCATCGGCCTGCCATAAGTTATTATTACGCATGTGGCCGTAGAGTGTTTACCCTGAGCATTTGCCAAATTTGGAGCAAGGTAAACTAGAAGAAACCTTACTCCGAGAGCACGTTTTTAAGACCAATCATCGCAGAGAAATGAATAAGATATTGTTGGCATCAGCCTTAGCAATCGTAAGATTGGCCTTGCTAAGCAATCAATTAATACAGCGACGGTTTAAACCAGTTGGAAAAAGTTGTGCCAATATCCAGATGAAGATAAAATAACTCCGAAATGACTTCAAATTCTGATATGGCATCTTATATCAACTTATTTAACGGCAACGGCGTACTTGTGATGTATTGAATCAACTAACAAAACCTTAGCTGAATGGATTAATGTAGATACAATGGAAGATACTTGCCAAGACAAATTGATAATTGAAGAAGTTTGGCGTGAAAACGAAAAACGCCCCCAGCGGCCAAAGAGCCAGGGTTACAAGCTGGTAGAAAGCCTTTGTTATGTAAAGACCACAGACGGATAAGAAATTGCATTAACTGTGGCGTTAATTTTTGAAAGAATGTTATATTTTGTGACATTTCAGTGGTGGAATTTGAGTTTATCAAGGCTCAAAGAATAGTAGATTAAGGAAAAGAGTTCCTTCGACGTAATGGGCTGGAGTACTGGAAGTTTGTGTTTGGGTTGTCTTAAAATTCTTGTAAATGTCTTTGGTTAGTCTATAGCTTTCCAGTGGTTACTAACAAACTAGCTGCTCGCTTCCTACTAGCGAAGTTGATGAAAGAAAACCACATTAACGAATTCAATGGTTCTTCCTTCGGTAATTCAGCTATAATACAACTTTTTTTAAATACCTTGTATACCCTTTAACTACTGCTTCTCAGAACAACCATTTCATAATAAATAATTTAGCAATACCAATATAAAAATACTGCTGGAGGATTCTAATTATGACAACATATGATGTCCAAGGACATTTGTCGATTATATTAATTAGTTTCGTATAAATAAACAACTCAATACCGCGTATATAAACAGTGGGATATGGATTTGGATTTCGTCCTGTTAGAAATACGGACACACACGAAAGAAAAACGATAATAGGTTTGTATATATGAATATACACACTTGCAACGAACATGTATGTTAGAATGGGGAATTAGGAAACACTGCAAAATTGTAAAATGTGGGAAGGCAGTCGATGATGTGTGGCATTTTGAAACAATTCATGATGATCAATATGTTATGTTTGTGTGTGTTTCATTACGTTGGCAATGATTTTTTTTAATAGGTTTTTCTGAGGACGCTAACAACATTTATTTTTCACTATGGTTTTTAGAAAAAAGCTATTCAAAATCATTAAACCTTTGCAAAAATATTTTCTCTTGATGCCTTTCTGAACGCGTTGTTGAAATTGAATAACACTGGTGGTTATAAGATAGGTGTCCATTCGTTTCTAAGTCCACAATTACGAATAGCAGCTTTTGCAAGAGCTCGTGAACGAAAACATTTTCTATGGAGCGAAGTGTATCGACACGTTTAGTGTATAGTGTGCTACTTCCACCGTTATTATCTAAGCTGTTGTTTAAATGTTAGGATTAAACTTGTTAGTACAACAAGTAAGCGAAGTTATAAAGATAATCTACCTTGAAAACTGCCCAGAGAAAACAATCCGACTAAAGGGCAATAAAACAGCCTTGGCAAACTAGGGCCCGAAGTAAGAAGGCTATTTAACAAGACAATGGGCAACCACGACTGTGATACCTCCAGCCTAAAACTTGCATTGTACAGCAAAGACATCTGGAAAGATAACAGGATGTCGTGGAGGAGATTTTGCGAATAGTTCGACAGCACACCCGCATGCTCCAGAATCTACAAAATCCTCGCAAGGGATGGTTGTTAAATTAACTAACTTCTCAGTCAATAGAAAATAAGAAGATGGCAATGACGGTCCTCCTGGACATTGAGAGGGCATTTAATAAATCTACCATAGATTCTCTGGTAGAGGTCACAGATCTGCATATACTGCGGGCCGAAAGCAGGGACAGGAAGTCTGTTAGAATAATAGTGGGCGTGCTAACAGGACACTGTTCACTGTATTCACTTTTGTCCATTTTGATAAATTAACAATTTTTTCAATTCAACGTTCTCATTAAAATTCATTCAAATGTTATGAGATACAACTAACAATCCCAGTTGTTTCTTTGTTGTAAATAATACATATCTAATAATTGAACTCATACGATATTAAAATAATTCTTTAAACGTTGTAATAGACCCTGGTCTTTGATCCCTTGCTGTCCTTCGTTGCGATGCCTGCGTAATCTTCAATGTACCTCTGCTGTTCTTCTTCATCCAAGAAACCTTTAAGTCTTTCTTTAGCTAACTTTTTGATCTTCTCATAAACGTCTGGATAAGGCGCTATGGCGTCCTTGAAGTCGTACCTACATAATGTATACATCTCGCAAAAGTCAATGGATACTACGGATGCGCTCCGTTTCTCTTCTTGGGTGAAGAGGGACATCTCCCCAAAATAACTACCATCGGCCAGGTGGCATACTTCTTTTCCCCATTTATCGTAGACAGCCACCATTCCCGTCTGGATGAAATACATGGTTTGCGCATCGCTACCAGCGACTACCACCACATCGTTGGGCAGGTAAATTTCCATCTTCATCATGCTACTAATTCTCAACAATAAAGGGTAAGGTATGTCTTTGAAGATGATCGTATTGGTAAGGAGTTTTCCGTAGGTATCAACGATGATCTCCTGCCTTAGGTGGTTGGATAGACTTCCTAGTATTTCGTGCTCTTTGTAATAATTCCGCTGGAATCGAAACTCGAAGAACGCCAGGACGCGTTTTTGAACAGTTTCCGGAACGTTCTTCGACTTCATGTACTCCTGGAATTGTTGCACCATTTGATAGTATTTATCGGTTAGCGAGCTATACTTCATGACTATCTGCACAATTTGCGCTGTAACAGACAACTTGATGCACCAACCGATGCTAATCAAGATGATTTCTATGGTAATAACGGTTAGATTGTACGAGTTCTCTTCGCCGTGTGACATTAGAAGGAAACTCATTACCACCCTGATGAAACACGTCCTAAGTCCTATCCATATCTCAGTAACATCGGGGTCGTTCTCTATTTTAGGCTCCGGTATCCATTCTTCTTGTCGACTGGCTGCGATCAAATACAACGTGCAAGAGCTCCAGATCACCGTCAGCAGAAATAGCAGCGACATTTTTATCATCTTGAACTTGTACATACTGATCTCGCGTCGTTCCCGATATCTTATCATGTACTTCATGAGCGTTAGCACGCGGAACGCCTTGAGGAAGGACGGGATCTTCAACCATATACCCGTCTGCTGCAGATTGTACATCAGGATTATTATGTCCGTATTGATGCAAGGAAGTAGATCAAAGAAGAACCATGTCGTGACATACCGTTTCGCCACAATTTTCGGATTCATCGTTACCTTCTTTGAGGTGGAGTCTTGGAATCCGGTCATGAAACATATCATTATGTCCAAGAGACATATGAAATCGAGCACCATTCGCGGAATTCGCTCGGCTATGCTTCCTTCCGTAGAGAAGCACACGTCGATCGGTATATAGATCAGCACTATACAATGTATGAACATCATGAACATTTCCCATATGCCTCTCATTGAACTGAAAGGGTGTATCATGTAATAGTGGAACTGCAGATGGTTCTGGACCTCGAGGTATATCGCCGCTGTCGATTTGAGGAACATTATGGCGCGTGGATTCTTCTCGTTGCATACCATCAGACCTCTGAATTTTCTGCGGAATCCTACAAAATATCCGCTATTTATGAACTGCACGAGGAGGTTCGCTTTATTATCCGGCAACTGGCAGATGTGTTGTAGGGTCTGCTTGAGACGTTTTTCTTCGCGGTAAGCATTTATTCGTGATAGAAACATTGTTCATTTCAAAACACTTCATGCGAATGACGGAGAATAATACAATAGTTTGGTTATAGAGTTACTATGGAGCTAATGCGTGCTGTAGAATAGTTTATATATGGAATTAGGTAGTTTATTGTCTTATTATTGTCAATTCTGTTACGATTTCCAGATGGCGCATTTGTCTCTAAACATCAAAGTCAGTAAATGTCCCTTTGTATCATTTAATATAAATGTTATAGTTATCTAATTTACTACGCTGTGCCGTATTAAAATGAAATTTTATTATACGTGAATATTAATTGGAGCTTTGTTTTGCTCTATGTTACCGGTATAAATATTGTTTTCGCATCTACTATACTATACTCGCGTATTCCACTGGTAATTCTAGAATACTCAGAGCAAGCTCGGAGCGGGAGTTACGTGTTGCATTGGGAAACTTGGAGCAATAATTTGTAAAATCAGAGCAGTCACAGCTGCATTCTTAGCAATCTTTGTTCCTCTGGATAGAGTAGGCTAGAGGAGCTAGAGCCGGACTAGAACAATATGGCCGACCGATAACAGTTGATTTTTACAAATACAACAACGGCAATTATAACCGACGCACTTAATCTATCCTAATAAAGCATGATAGTAGCTATCCTCACAATAGCAAACAATAGAAGAGATGTTAACCAGCCTTTTGTCCGTAGCTTTCCTTTTTGGAGCAGCATTCACTTCATTAAAACAAGAATATATTTCACTCGTTATTGCCTAAGTAGAACCTTTATTTTGGAGATTGAATAATGTTGAAGATGAAGCAATATTAGTTGCAAATTGTTTTTCTGTGCCAAACATGAGAGGTTTCAAAGGGAATCCAGAGGTATTTTCTATACAACATCGCTTTCTTGTATTGTGTAGGTTACTTTGTAAGAGAAATTGCTGTTGGGTGTCTTGAATATTAAGTTTAAGTTACTTTTAGTCTTATGTTGAGCAAAAGATGGCTGGGGTTGTAACAAGATTAAATAACACGATTTTCTGCTGTACATTTGGTGTCTTATGTGTTTAAAAATTAGCCTTTTAAGTTCGTTTTTACTTTGAAATTACTGGATATTTAATATTGTGCGTTTCATTTAAGAAATTGTTCTATTCAAGAGAAAATTCTTTAATACAATTTTTAACCATTTTGTACATACGTCGTTGCTGCAGTTGTTCGAAAGAGACGGTACTGCGGATGTTTGTTGATGTCGTTATGACCGATTTTTTTTCCACGTGTGATTTTACGTCTTCTCATACTCGATGTATGTCATGTTAACAATCTGCTAGATAAACTGCGCGGAAAGCGCTTATTATGAGACTGCAATGCAAACATTTAGAGTGAAATTTAAATGAACTGGAATTATAAAGAATTACTTCTTTTATGGATTATATTGAAGTTCCTATAAGCAACACTAACCTAAAGTTTGGTATTAATTTATTTAAAGGTGTTCTTGTATGTCATATTCTCTGAATGTGAGGATTTTATGATGAGATATTTTAAAAAATTGATATGAAAACCAACAAATTTGTATGCAACAACCACCAACTCTATTATTCTATATTTAGTGTTAGACAAATAATTTTCATCGAACAAATATTTAAAGATATTTTCGACGTTTCAGGTAGGCGCTTACTGCTACGCGGAATTGGGTACGATGATAAGAAAAAGCGGAGCTGATTACGCGTATATTATGGAGACGTTTGGACCTTTCTTGGCGTTTGTCAGACTTTGGATAGAGTGCATGATCGTTAGACCATGCTCCCAAGCTATTGTGGCGCTCACCTTCAGTGTCTACGTTATGAAGCCTTTTTTTCCGGCTTGTGAGCCGCCAGATGACGCTGCGAGGTTACTTGCCGTTTGTTGCATATGTAAGTATCGGATCTCCCAATTCTTTGTTCTTCACTCAAATGGAAAACTATTTTTAGCAACTAATTTCTTTAAACGAATTCGAGCTATTTGAAAAGAGGTGACTTGTTTGATAATATTGACATTCCTGTTAGCTCTCTAGGCTGAGAAAACCCATGGCTTAGATGCATCCTCCTTGCTCCGCGAAAGCCTTCGCCGTCCTTTATTGTCATTTCTCCTAGATTGTTTTGCACTATTTGGAGTCACTTCGTTCTTGGTCTACCCCTTTTTCTTCTTCCTCTCGCACCTTCCACCTGAACTTGTTTCGTCGGTCGTTCGTAATCCGTCTTGCTACGTGCCCTCTCCGCGATCTTATTATAAACTAAATTATACGTTATACAAGGTTCTCCCTGTTTTACCTTATCGCTTGTTTTTTCCTATGCATTGGTAGCCTACTGTTTTCCTTCCATATATTTTTCTTAGTACTTTCCTCCCAAAGATTTCCAATGCACTCATTTCCTCTTTAGCTTCCATGACTCACTTCCATACATGACTACCGGTCTTATTATTTATATACCTGTTTTTTTCAAATTCTTCGACGTGTTTGTCGTATGTACATTGCTTTGAGTTTTATCGATTTCTAGAAATGTGATCGAGTTGTTTTCATATTTTTAAAGATTTTCATTACCACATTTACTAGTATGTCTTTTTTCTCTAAGTTCTACCACAAACGGTGGCCGATTGACACTATTAATGAATCACC
This sequence comes from Marronus borbonicus, assembly GCA_902655005.2. Classification (NCBI taxonomy): domain Eukaryota; kingdom Metazoa; phylum Arthropoda; class Insecta; order Coleoptera; family Scarabaeidae; genus Marronus; species Marronus borbonicus. The sequence continues at coordinate 6,169,749 of LR737386.1, forward strand.
CGATATAAGGAAATATTTTTGAAAGATATTCTACGACGTTTATTACGTACTATTTGCACAATAGGCGCAATTTTACAATTCTAGATAGTAAATGTCATGTGCTTGTTAGAGTTATATGAATGCAAATTCAGCTATGTATGTTTACGTTATAAATGGCGTATTGGTTTACGTTTAGATTCATGTTGTTAAACTTGTCACAATTGATGTTACGGGTTTGTTTCCATATCGAAATGCATTAATGTAGATTGCACAGGTCTTTAAAAAATTGCTGAGAGGTCCTCAATTGAACTGTTTCAATTTTAAGTAATGTCTAATTTTCAATCAAATATCACGTGGAGGTATTCGAGAAAGTCCAATGGGCCCCTATTTTTACTTATTAAAAGTCTCACGTGGATTAGGTAATGTTCTAGAAGGATGAATTTGAAACAGCGATATCGAAAATAGATATCAACAGGTGCCAAATTCCCCCTTAAGCGTTATATACAGTTACCTGGTTAGGTAATTCTGTGGCGACTTACAACGCAACAATTTAGGTAATTACTCAGAAGTTATGAAAATATGTAAAATTATAATCAAACTTTCAAAACACTCGTGCGTTCGTGTATAACATGTTTTTTGTAATGTATTACGCATTGTAATGTTATAATTATATTGTTTCACCTATTCCGCAATTAAAATCGATGAAATCGCTAATAATTACTTACTTTTTCTCTTCGTTCAGTACCTTTGCAAGTCCGCAAGAAATGATACATTCGTCAGCATTTCTTATAATTTATTTATTTACGTTTAATACTTATGTACATATGTTTTGACGGATCGTTTGCGGGAACTCGAGACGGCTTGTTCGAAGATTTGCGGTTAGCAGTCGAGATTTCCGCATCTTGATAATATACTCTGATCGCCATTAAAAATGCACCACAATTTTTTTTTTTTTTGCAAAATATTGACTTGCAATCCACAGGTTCAAGCACCATAATACAGTCGAATGATTGCGATTAAGTCTACGCTCAATTTCCTAACTAACACCGCCTTCTTGTAGCCCCATAATGCGATAACGTTCGAAGGCGGTTAATTGTTTCTGAGATGTAGGTTCTCGTCTCCGAGGCATCACTCACGATTGCTTGAAACATACTGCATGCGTTTTACTAATTTTTGTACATTTGGATTGTAACTATTGGATTGTAACAGGTGTTCCTGTAAGAACATATGTCGAACAACTGGCTCTTGTAAATGCTGGAAAATAAACTAGACTAATGGAATTGCAATGATAAACGATTCTTCAAGTTGAAATTCAGAAATATTTTTATATAATTTAGGAGTGGTGCACTTTTAATTGCAACCAGTGTATTTCACCCGGGGGAAAGTATTAACGATTTACAGGGCGATGGAGGTTACAGCCTTTCTAAAGTTTACGAATAGGATCGGTGGATTTTAGACAAGTTCATTGAAATACAACAAGTCTTATTTGTTTAAAGGAATAATTTTTTTCCTACAGATCTTTCTTCCATATACAGGGTGTTTCAACGCTCTGGAATGACCATATAGAGTGTCTTCCAAAAATATTTTTTAAGTTTGTTTAAAAAAATGACGTTTTTAGTGTTTTTTTTTGTTAAAGTTTGATGTTCTATTCTGAACACTCTGTAAGTTAAGTATGCAATTTAAACGTTAAGTTGATGTATGTATGTTGGTATGCAGGATATTCCGTTTAAAATAGCAAAGAAAGTATGCACCTGACTCGTTACTTATCGATTGTCCTGTATATACTGAAATACTTTTGAACTCTCTTGTATTATTCGAAAGTGTTGTCGTCCTACCATTTACACAATGGACACAATTTTACAATTCCAGAAGATTGGGACACGCTGTATAAGGGAGAACAATGCCATTTCGGAAGCCTGCTAATTACATCTATCATACACTTATTTGTCTTATTTCAGGTGTTTTAACATTTGTCAATTGTTATGATGTGAAATGGGCTACTAGAGTTCAGGATGTCTTCACCTACGCCAAATTGCTTGCTCTCTTCATCATCATAGCAGCTGGTGTTTATCAATTAATCCAAGGTAAGCTTTTTTGTTTGATAAATCAAGCAAAAATGAAGGAAGCCACTTGTTTCGCTGAAGTTATACGCGACATTCTAAAGATTTCTTTCTCAAACTTTTGTTGTTTTTGTCCAAACTCATTTTTTTTATAATTTGTGTAGATTTTATCCCAAATATAAAGCTTTTTTATCGATACCTGTATAAGAAATTAGAAACAGCTTTCGAGCTTTTGCGATGATTGCAGGAAAGACGGAGCACTTTTCATTCATCAACACAAAGACCGAAGTTACATCACTGGCTTTATCATTCTATTCGGGATTGTTCGCCTACAACGGCTGGTGAGAAAACCCGAACTCACAGATGTTAATACAAAAAGAATTTTGAATTTCGTTCCTCGGTAGACGTTCAGACCTTTCTGTTTGAATAGAAAGAGACCCGTTTTTTGTTTGCTTTACGGCATCGTGCTAGATATTTAATTTACGTTTGAATTATTCCATTTTTTTTGCGGAGGATATCGAGGAGAATTCAAAATTCTAGGTTTGATATCCATATCTGTGTGATGTTAAGTATTTATTTGTTAAAACATTTCATAAAGAGAACCAAGAAAAAATAGTATGAAACTTCAAAAGAACTTAAGGTTGTAAACGAAACAATGTTGGAAGCAAAAAATGTTTAATGTGTTCTAAGCAAGTAATACATTTTAATGGCTTTTGAATAATAATGATCCAGGAAGAAGCTTTTTTTTAAATAAATTTATAAAGTAAACTCATTTTTCAAAGACATCATTTTCGGGAAATGAAAAATTTAATAATTTCTGTATCAGCATACACATAACATTGTATCCGATTTTGGTGGGGGAAATGGGGGCCATTATTTAAAACGTTGAGGGCGACGTCATAGTATTAAAACAGTTGTATATAGAAAATATACTTTCGAATGTATTAACGCAAGTAGCAAGGAACTGTGTTGCCCTAAATCCTAAATTTGTCTAAAGTCTAGGATTCCCTGTTGTTAGAAGACACTTGTTGTTGTTCTCTTGTTAGAAGACTAATACTGGCATTAGAAGAATATTTGGGTCAGGTGAATGTCATTTGACAAGCTTCTTCCACATGATAAATATTTTTTTCCAAATTTAAAAAGCCCAACTCAAAACAATAACATTTACTAATATTCTACAGGATATCTAACAGATTTTCTTTTATAGGAATTACCTGAATTTCATCATTGAAGAGCTAAAAGATCCAGTTAGGTATTGTTAAATTAGATTTGCAATGATAATATACGTAACATTAATTCTATTGATTTTCTTGTCGACTGTTACTTAAATGAATAACTTACTGTCGCCTATATTTCCAGAAATCTTCCGCTTGCAATTGGAATATCTTGCACTCTTGTTACCGTAGTGTACACTTTTACAAACGTAGCTTTTTACACTACATTGTCACCGGCTGAGGTATTGGGTTCGGAAGCTGTAGCCGTCTCCTTTGCCAATCGTCTTTTTGGAGCATTTGCGTGGACCATCCCGGTATTTGTCGCTCTGTCAACGTTTGGAGCAGTGAATGGGATACTGCTGACCTCCTCGAGGCTATTTTATTCTGGTGCTATGCATGGTCAAATGCCGGAGCTACTGACGATGATTCAGACGTCAAGAATGACTCCCACCCCTGCTGTATTGGTTATGGTGAGTATTCGTGCTTCAACTACATGATTTTTATCTCTTCTAGTGTCAAAGAGAAATATTTTTTGCTGTACATTGCTTCAAAGCCAATTGTTACCAATGTATTAATCAAAATCAATATAATAGCACTTAGTGGATTTGATGAAATTTGTTTCCTCATGTTTCTTTCTAATCAATAATTAAAATTAGAAACCCTAGACGTTAATACGATTAAGGAGACTTGCCAATCCCATTGTCACTTATTCTCAGTAATTTTATAAAACCAAATAACATTATGGTTTCTTATCCCGTTTTTTTTTTGATCGAGACCAAAATTATTTGCGGAACCAACGTAGATGTTACATAAATTAATTAATGCATTAGGAACGCTATTTTAAAGAAAAAAAAATTAAAGTTCCTCACACGACTCTCGCTTTTTTCAACAATCCGAAAGTAAATATCCACATTTAACATGGTTTATTAGATAATTAACCCTAAAGGCAATTTAGCAACAAATTCTAAATTTAGAGGGGTGGCTCGGTATATAGAATGCTAAAAGAAGCATGTGTCTCGTGCCCGCAATTTGGAGAATTCAAGGGCACGATTTTAGAAATAGCGCATTTGATCAATACTAGAAGGTGAAATGGATGATATGAGGCGTAATATATATGTATAGCTTATATTGTGTATTATTGACGGAAGTTATGTAAATATGTATAAGCTTACCATAATTTTAAAATTTTAAATTGGGACGAAAATAAGTTATGAGGGAAAAAACAATTGTTATAATTCAAAAAAATAGAACATCTAATCTAGTTTCGTACTTTTCGCTGGAATGAGCTTTCTTTCATACGGCCCACGTAACACCGAAATTCGTTTTGTAATGCGAAACTGCTTTCACCGTATATATTTGCATATTGTATCCGCGTTCTTTGGATCAAATATTTTTCACCACGTGCGAGTATCTCGCTTCAGAATAATGTTTAATTCAATTTTTTTCTTCAAATTTTTGTGTTAGTGGAACTTCGTAAAAAAAGGCTATCGATGTCAATTTTGTTTCAATTTCTTCCTTTCCATTGTTGTAGGTAATGAAGACACTGTTCATAAAAAGTAATTACTTCAATTAATCTCTTCTTCATTATGATTCCTTAACAATTGCTTTTCGCCTCCTAGAATAAAACTCAAGATCCAGTCGTTTTGAAATATTTGCTTCTGCTTTTTGTATTTCTAAGATCACTTGTTTGGGCATATGGGTGCATTCAAATATATTCGAAATTCTTCCAGAAAATCGAATGTAGTGTTACCATGTCGAAGTATTTCGCAGACCACCAATTTTGTTACTCGAACTGTGTAGATATAAAACTGTTCATGTATTCTTACCACAAGTGTTTCAATTTCAATTGGCAGACCATTAACTACAGATTGAAGTGTACAATGTGTGCATTGTAATCAATATCTCTAATATTGACTTCGATTTCTTTTCTAAGTCGATTGTAAACGGAAATCCTGAATTAGTGAACTTGAGAAAATCCAATTATAAAACGTAAAAGATATCACAGTGCTCACAAGATTAACAAAAAGATAAAGATCCACATTTTATAGTGTCATCTCCAAGTACGATCATTCAATCGCTTAATACTTGTTCTTTATATAGCGAAAATGAATGAAAAATGATTTGAATCTTCAACACGTATCGAAGCGTAATGACGGAGAAAATAATCCGTTCTATTTCAAAGTCAAATGTTGGTGCAGGCAGTGATGACTCAATGCGTAGAGCAGTTTTCTGGGGACACGGTGAGAATTCTCTATTAAGAACGAGCTAAAAGGGACTACAATAGGTACTTCAAAGCGGTTATATGCGAAAAAAGATCCCGCCATTATGCTCAGAAAACTGTTCCTGTAGACCTGCAGGGTGTATAGTACGTATTGTTCAAGCAGCAGTTAATGAATGCAGGTTTGGGGAATTACAACAGTCCCGATCTCGTCGCCCGTGACTATTATCTTTTTCCAAAATTCAATAAACACGTTTTATCGAATCATGACTCCCGCTGAGAGAATCCCGCTGAGTAGAAAAGTGTGTTAGCGTTAATGGTTCTTATGTTAAAAAATAAAATTTTATTTGTTCCCTAACTCGTTGTTTTCATAGCTGGTAGATAACATGACAAGTTCCCCTCGTAAAAAGATCGATAGCTTGTACAAATGACATATATATCGTGCATTATAAAGGTTGACTTACATTGGCGAATACTTTGCGACAACGCTGTCGATTACGGTTTATATTCGCAATCAAAAAATGTATATACTATCAAGGGCAGAGGAAGTTTCAGATAAACTTACAATTGTCAGGTTCAGGTGTTTTCGGAATCGCGGGTAGCAAAGAGCTACTTCGGAACTTCTTATCTGCGGAGTTCTATAACATATTTACATTTCACACGGTTTACCTCAATATTTAGATAATTATTCGCACGTGTAGACATTTTATTAGTAAGGATAACGTTATACTTTAAATAAATAAATAAAATATAATTATTCCCCTATTGTAATTATTAGTAGATGTGGTATAATCAATAATTCTAGGAACTGTGCTACTTTTTTTGTAGCATAGTACATTTAAGGCGGGAGGATAAATACGTTAATATTATTGATTAAGATATTAAAGATATTTGCATATGGGTGAAACCATTTCAAACGATTTTGTGCATATGAAAATCAATGTTAATTGTAGTATAAGAGGTAAAAATGCATTCTTTCGAATTAACCACGTCACTACCGTTCATATATTGGGGGACGACTAAGAAAGACTCCGAAAAATAAGCAAAATTGAAATATTGACAATTGATTGTGTTTTATATGATAGAGTAAACATTTCTATAGGCATGAACATAATTTACAACAGTATTCTCTTCTATCCCATCAAATTTATAACGCATTTATATTCTACCGCAGCCTCAGGCAGAATTCCTCTTACTCCCTTTTATAGGGTTATAAACGTAAACTTGAAAATATTGTCGAATATTTCCACAAAGGAATAATGTGAGAACACTTAGTACAACAAACAAAGCAGATATTGTCTTGTATTTAAAATAAAATCGATTTTGATAGTAGTTTAGTTTAAATTTAACTATCGTAATAAACGGAGGGTGCTGAAATGGCAACACGAAAAGAAATTTCCATCGAAACGCGTTCTGCTATTATTACTTTACGTAATGAAGGATACTCAATGGCAGTTTTTGCGAAAAAATTAAAAATATCGAAAAATTATATATTTACAACATTAAAACGGGTGGCGGAAACGGGTTCTTTGGCTGACAAGAAACGTTCTGGACGCAAACAGAAGACAACAGCTGCTGAGGATCAGTTCATGGTTCTTGTTTCAAAAAGAAACAGATTCCTAACGGCTCCGGAAATAACGCAGCAAGTCAATGTTTCAGGAAGAAATCCTATTTCGCATTCGACCGTGAAACGAAGATTAATTGCGGCAGATTTAAAGGGACGAGGAGCTGCCAGAAAACCGCTTTTGAAAGTTCAAAATAAAAGAAAAAGATTGCAGTGGGCACTAGAACACAGACACTGGACATTCGAACAGTGGTGCAACGTGCTGTGGACAGATGAGTAGAAATTCGAAGCATTTGGCTCCAAACGGAGGACGTTTGTTAGGCGACAGGTTGGTGAAAGAGTTAGTGAACATTTTATCTACAGTGAAGCACGGTGGAGGTAACGTAATGGTTTGGGGCTGTTTTGCGGGAACAGCTGCAAGTGATTTAGTAAGAATACAGGGAATACTTCGTAAAGAGGGCTATCTCAAAATATTACAAGAGAATGCTGTACTAAGTGGGGAACGATTACGAGATCGAAACTTTACGTTTCAGGAGGATAACGATCCTAACCATTCTTCTCGTATATGCAGAAACTATCTAGCATCTCTGGAAGAAGAAGATCGTTTAAAAAGAATGATTTGGCCACCTCAGTCTCCTGACCTATCGCCTATCGAATTAATATGGGATGAACTGGACAGAAGGATTCGCCAAAAAGGAGTGACTAGTTCACAAGATTTATGGAGGAAGCTCCAGCAAGCATGGACCGAGATCCCAGCAACGTTTTTGAAATCTTTAATCCTAAGAATGCCACGAATATGTACCGCAGTAATTAAGTCAAAGGGTGGACATATAGACGAAAAATCCGTATAGACCTAATTATAATTAGTACAACATTTCTTTTTGGAATATTTTTAGTTTTGTATAGTATACTCAATGTACAGAAGTAAATTAAATTACAAATGACTTTTTGTTTTTATTCGAATTGAAAAAAACTGTATTTTTTAATCGTCCCCAAATATATGAACGGTAGTGTATAAACGTTTCTAGCTAGACTCTATATGCTTATTAATACAGTTGAAATTTGTTTCATTGTGGGTGGTGACAGCATAGAAAGGTATTCGCACCTTGTTGATAATATTAAAAAAAAATTACGTTATAGACATTATAACGCTTAACAACGTAGTTTGCTCGCGGCTGAAAATTAATGCAACTTTGCAGAACTTTGTTAGAACTCATTTTTAATGATTTGTATCGCTAGAAAATATTATAAGACGTTCGCTCTTACTAAAACGTCTTAGTTTGACTGGATCGGTTAAAAATTTGCCAAGAATTAGAAGGCCCTAAACCGTAACTAACGAAGATATCAGAGAAAACATTGCTGTTGAGTAAGAGAAATCACCTCAAACTTCTACCACAACTTTGTAGGGAAAGTATTAAAAGGAGAAAAGTGCCATACACTTGATTCAAGTATTAACTAGTTTAGAAATAAACTTTTGGCTACAGCCGCAGCACACAGCATCATAATTTCTTCTGTATCCGCTGTTTAGCGCGGTATAATCTAATATTTAAAGTAACATAGATATTTATACTTAATCGCTACTGCTGCGTTTGGACGTTGTATCCAAGAAATTTCTGGTGTTAGCATTGGGTACCATCACAAAGCTACAATATTATCATACAAAATAAATACTAATTTATTTTCAATAATTGATAGCAAGTTTGATATTGTTACATTATTTATTTAGAACATTGAATGTTAATTTATGGTTTTTACTTTTAGAATTTTGTTACTTTAGAAGTTTGTATTTACGGTTTTTTTTTGTTATTTATTGGTTTCGGACAAATTTTATTTTCATTTGCCAAAGTATTTTGTTACTTTGTTCTTTTTATTTTTAATTATAAGTAGTTTAATTTCCCCGAAGGTACTACTCGGTGCTATTCCAGCACAGCAAGTAACTAAGTAGAACACATGACATGTGTATTTTTGCTGTACTGGAATAGCTCCTGTGCCAGTTAAAACCCCGTTTTTTGAGTGGATTTTTCGAGTGCTCTCGGACAGATACAAAAACGTCTATTTAATCTTGCAATCAGTAACGTTTGAGAGCAGTTCGGGCAATACCGTCGGAATTATATGCACCACCAAGTTAAATAAAAGGTATTCCCTGACATTAACTCGCGGCAAATTTACTTGTCAATGTAAATGCACCTTAAGATTGAAGAGATTCAATTTTCGACACAAAATAAAATTGGCATTTGTAATTTGAGATTGAGTTTAGTGAACTTTATGGACTTTATATTGTGAGCAATAGCAATAATTTCTCATTTCTACTTTTTCCCTGCAGGCGTTACTGTCAATGTTATATCTGACCAGCTCAAATATCTTCGCTCTGATAAACTACGTAGGATTTGCAACTTGGGTAAGTACATGCCGTTTAAGTTTATTTTATGTCCGTTTTGCAACATGCAATATACTTTTCAATAAATGATGAGAAATCTTCTTGGAAGATAAATGCATATGTGTTGCAATAGTCAAGTTTGGAAGTAATTCTAACTATAAAAAAACGTCTGGTTCTAACCGGTTCTAACGCAAGTTATCATTCGGGTTTCGCAAAAAAAATTGTTGAATGTGCGACCACAGATTTCAAATGTTTGCGGGTTTAGTGTGACTTGTAGTTCAAGGAAAGGATATTACGTATTATTATGCAAACACTTATGCAATTTGCTTTGATTTATGTTTTTTTATTGGAATATGACGTAGATTCGTTTATCTTGGTTATATTTTCTTGTTATCAGGCTCTGGATTGCAACTTTTAACATATAATTGGAGCGCGTAAGGTTTGATCTAATGGATTTAATATTTTATAAGAAGGCGGTAATTTTTGTATTGTTATGGTTTCACTAAATACTGAACTGTTTAGTAGATATACTCTTGGAAGCTGCACAGCAATTTGTATACACTATGGTTTAAAAAAATCACCATTATCCGTTTAAATTTAACGCTGGAATGTATACTATTGAAAAGCAAGCCGCCAACTGTCTCACACGTGCATGTTGATGGAATGTTTAGGAAATTTATTATACAACATGTTAAGAATTAAATGCGCCGTAGAAGGTAAGCAGCCAATTTAACAAAACCGTATACCTAGTGATATGTAATCTAGAATCTTTCTTGTACGGTTTTTAATCTATAAATAGTTATTTGAAAATGGTTAAAGGAAGTATTATTTTATGAAGCTATATTTGTAGCATTAAAGCAACGTTTACAAACAATTTATGGATTTGCATATGACTTTTTTACACATTTTATCAAAAAAATCACTATTATTGCTCAGAATTCGCATTTAGTTATTAACATGGTGTCCAATTCAATCAATGAAGTAATACCCGCCATTTACAGTTTTCATTCTTTTGGAAATGTTGAACACGCAGACGATAAATGTCGTTTCCTAATATAATTACAAGGCTTAGAAAAAAAAGCAAATAAAATATTTACTAAATAATCCTGGAATAGCTATTAGATTCTCAAAAATCTCCTTGGATATTTTACAGCTCAGCATTGGTGTATCAGTCCTCTGCTTGCCGTGGCTTAGATGGACGCAGCCCAATCTAGAAAGACCGATTAAAGTAAACCTGATATGGCCAATCCTTTATTTGGCAGCAACTATCTTCGTGACGGCCGTCCCAATGGTGGCGAGTCCTGTAGAGACCGGAATTGGTATCCTCATGATCCTGACGTCGATTCCCGTTTATGCCGTCTTTATCATGTGGAAAAACAAGCCGCTATGGTTCGCTAAAGGTTCAGCAAGCATCACAGCAACCCTGCAGCGTCTTCTGGTGGTCGTCGGAAAGTCGAAAACGGCCCATCTTTGAAGGATCTAACCGTTGTTAATGTTGATACAGGATATAAGCCATTCTTTCCGTAAAAAATGAAAACGTCTTTTGTATTAGATTTTTCCTCCCTACTATAGTGAACTTATTTTATATATCTCACCTCCTCCTTTAGATGCCAAAGATTGTTGAACATGTTGAAATTTATTAAAGAAATAGAACGGGAAGCGTTAGGAAATTATTAAATCGTTTAGAGTGGTAATAGGGTAAGTGTATGTTGTAAAAAGTTAGATCGAAAACGTGTTCATTTGTATATTTAGTTCTTATTTATTAATTTTGTATCATCAAAAATAAAATACAAAAAATAACCATTTCTAATCATTACAAGAAAACAAACCGAATTCCGAATTGAACCAAATTTCCTTAAAAAATCGTGCCTTTTTAAAGTTGTAAAAACATGTAAAACGATTTTAGATTAGAATTGAAGGTATTTTAAACGATCAATTGTAAATATTAAATTAATTTTAGTATATTTTTAATAGACGAAACAACAATCATCATGTATGTACATGACGCCGTATTTTATTTTTGATGATCAACTCTTCTTCTGTATTAAAAAAAATAGTTTTATACAAACTTGAATACTCGAGGGTTTGCTACTTTCGATTTAGAGAAAATCACAGTTAGCTTTAAGTTAAAACTTGTGAGATTGATCTGATGTTTGCTTGAATTTTTGATGTAGCTCTCTTGAATAGTAGTAATATTAATTATGTAACTAAGAAAAGCTCGTACAAAAGACTAAATATCTATTACTTGTTGCTTGAGCCTATATTGACAATAATCGATGTGACATGGTGACATCTTTGTACGATGCAATATTGTAAACAACAAAAAAATGAAAACAGACTACAACAGAATAAAGACATTCCATACAATACAAAATTGGCTTTTCTTTTAGATTATGATCATGAGCTCTAACAACTTTATGCTAACGCAATAAATAATTTTTTTCAAAAATTCAGCGTGTTTTGAAGTTATTGCGATAAATACTTCAAAATTGATTATAAAATTGAATATTTATCAATGTTTGACGATTATCAACACTTCATTCTTTAAATGTCCCTTGAAATCAGTGCAACGGTTTTAATATGTGCCAAATGTGTAGGTCAAAATATACGTTACACATAAAACTGAATAGTTTTAGAATATAAACATTTTGTCTTGGCTTTTAAGTAGCCGGGAGCCAAGTATGGCACGAAATGAAAAGAACAACAATAACAAAATTCTCAAAAAACAATTGTTGATTTAAGAGCAAAATTAATACAAATCCTGAGAAACGTTAACTGTTGACTTTTGCAATAAGCTTGAAAGGTATGTCAACACCTACTCGAGCGCTTATCAAGTCAAAGCGAGACATCACGAGCTATTACGGTTATTGTTCAGGGTGAGTCGGGGGGAAAGGACCAAACTCCAGGAATGTAATGTACTCCTGAAAATAATGTGAAAAAGTCATGATAAGTAGCTTTTTCTTTTGCAAGGGCATCAATATAAGGGCAGCTCTTTGCTCTTTCGCTAGTACTATGCACGTGTAAGTTCATAATTTTTGAACAAATCATCGTAATTATTTTTTATAAATGATGCACACTCAAATATAATAAAGTTAGTAGTCCTAAGTCCTTAAAAGTGTTTTTGCAGGTGTCACAACGGTTGATATTGAAGATCGCTCTAACCAGTGGCGGTTCGAGTTCAAAATTTTGTTTATTTAAAAGCTTTGATAAGTTCACGCATTTGTCGCTGTATAAAATCTGTACTAAATATTGCTTCTCGTAACCAAAACAAGACTGGCCGCGAAGATTGTGCGTTCAAACCGACGAGACTGGGTTAGCCGCCAAAGTATTTCATTTCCGCTTATGGCCTGAAATAAATTCATTTAATAATATTGACTGTGGAAATCTAGGGATATTAAAACCGTATTTTTGCAATAAATAGATACATAATATAAATTTAGATAATATTGTTGATGAATTGAATATTTACCCGACACCCTCAGGGTATCAGGGTCTTGAGGAAGAAAAAGAATTGAATATTTAATCAGCAATTTATGATTAAATCCACGACATTGTGGTACAAATACAACGGCGGTGATACTGACATAATAATAATAATTCTTTTTATTATTTTTTATATAAATTTGTTGTAATATTAAACGAATTCGCGCAATGAGCAGCAACGCGTAAATAATCTAATTTATATAGAGTAAATACAATAAAAACAATTTCATTTTAAAACATTGTTTTACTTACAATAAAAAGCATCATTCAACTATTATTCTAGTAATTTAACATAATTAAATGACACGCATTTTTGGTCGTAAATGGCTAAATAAACAAAAAAAACAAAAAATTTAACAGTTATTTTCATTCAGGAACATTATACCGTGCATTTTTTTACCATTGAACCTTCCTTGCACAGACGTGTTTTTTTTTTGTAATTGAACATATAGGGCGAGGGGGATGGGATTATCATAAATAGTAAAATACAAATACGTTAAATTTGACATTGAATTTTTTTATTTAAAAAAGCAAGCATTTTAATTGCAGACTGTATGTAGATGGGCAATTTGAATACTTGTCGAAACATTAAACTCTACTTATTCTAACTTGTGCTTCCATTACGATTCCCTCTGCATATTTTCTTTGTTAATACACAATCAATTACCGCGTTTTATGGCCCGCTAATTAGACAAGATCAAAAATTAAATGTTAAATTTCACTTATTTTCCGCAATAATCCCAGTTTTTAATCACTATGCCAAACGTCTATGTTCAATCATAAAAAAAATGTGCCAACTTACTGTACCTCGGTGGTAAAAAAATGCACGGTACATTTATAATCTCTATAATTTGATAATTTTTGACAACAATATTTAGATGGCTCTCGCTCTAACCTTAGTTAAGTCTATATCACGTATTAAGCGAACTAACTTCAATTTGTAGATAAATTCGCCACTAAAATCAGTTGATCGTAACGATCGCCATATGGCGATATCATCTAAAATTTAACAATCTCATTATTTGTCGGCTAGCTTGTTAAATATATCATGGTAACATGTATTTTTTGTAAATTTCCTATACAATTGCAATAATTTGAGCGTAATTATTGTATATGACTTCCCTAGAAAAGTTCTCAGTAATCCCTTCGTCTAAATCGAAATAGAATATTGTAGTTCTTTGAATATTCCTTCTTTAAATTAATGTTTAGTTTGTCGGCCGCCATGTATGCTGCACCGATCGCCATTGTTGTCGTTAATCTTGTAAGGGTCATAGCTTCGATTTGAGTGTTTTTTAGAAGGTACGAAATGAAGCCGGATTTCAACAAGTTCCAACTTAACCACATGGATCCCACGCACAAGATGTGTATGCCGCCTTCTCTATTAGTCAATTCTTCTGATGCTTGAGGAACGACTGCTGCTAGAGCTTTCGCTAGATCTATTCCCGCGTTTTCAAAGAATAGTTGGGAGAGTTTGTCACCTTCTTTAGCTAAATTCGCTATTTTTTTACACATGCTAGCTATGAAAGCTTTGTCGAATTTAGTGTAGAAATGTTCTAGGAGATCTTCTTTCGTTTCAACGTTGAAATGCTCTTTTACTGTCGACCATACGCGATCTATAGGGTAAGGAGCCGGGCTAAAGCCGTCCAAGTCGTCGAAACAAGATTTCACAGCTGTATGAGCCAATTTCCAAGCTGAAAAATAGTGGAAAATTTTGTTTAGCGATGGTGAAGTTGTTCATTTTATTTTTTTAAATAAATAATGATAAGATCACGCAATACGACCTAAATTTATTAGTATATTTTTTATAAAAACATAAGAGACAGTCCTCACCGCTGCCTTCGTCACCAAGTAGATAACCCCAACCGCCACATTGTGCTCTACTTCCATCGGGATTGATAAGCAGTGTATTGGAACCGGTCCCCGCAATACAGGTAACACCACCATTCTTAGAGGTCGCTGCTATCGAGCCTTCAGTATCGCTACCAATGGCATAGCGTTCACTCAAGTTAGGGTAGGTTTCTAAAAGTCCTCTGACTAATTCCTGGTTAGTTTCTTCTTGTTCGCATCCGCTTAAACTAAGTCCCTATAAAGAAATATTATTGTCAATATTGCGACGATTGAAATTTTTAATTTAAGTTACGTTGCTTTTGAAAATCTCTGTATATAGTAGCAATGAACTTTCGATTTAATATCAGGGTTACATTCATGTAGGTTAATGGTGTGTCGCATGTCTCGAGCAAATTGCATTATTCATGGATAAATGCCATTCCTCCGAGTTTAGTTTTGCCTCTTGTATGACCGGTTTTAGCTGCCATTCACCACAATGTTTTTAATTTCGATTTGATTTAGGAATGTATTTTCTTATAAAAATAGACATTTACTTATCGAAATTAGATAATAAGCTACTCACTAATGCTGTTAAAGGGGTGCTCTCAGGTACTTGTATTCCTTTCTTGGCATCGTTAACCATCGTAGCTATTCGATTTCGACACTCTGTCATTCCAAGTAGGAAGTGGTTAGTTCCTGGTCCTGTGGCTTTAGATAACACTTGCCCATCAGCGTTGAGGAGAACCAAAGTCGAATAGGTGGCGCCCCTTTATAAAGGAAATTTCATTAAATGGCTTTTCTACATATGGAAAAAAATCTTATACCATATAATAAAGATATATTTTGTATTTAATGTAGTGACATTTTTATGTTTTGTCTCCCCCCGAGACATTTTCTGGCATTGATAGCCGTGCGCTTGGGTTATTGTAAGATTCGCAGGTAGATTTCGTTATTCCCATTTTCGTTTATGATGGGTATTTCCAATAAACGCGGTTCTGTGCTCTTATTTGCTGAACTTAATTACTTGCCCTTGCCACTCGGAAAATAGTATCGATATTTAGTCGTTGCAAGGGGTCACAAAACACAAACCGGCCACTGTACTTGTCGGTGTTTAATGCGATCGAAGAGTTGAGAAAACAATTGGAGCACATTGTTATAGACATATGTTTTCGCAATTATTTCCCCACATCCTCATTATGCTTCGTCAATTTCAACGGCTCGGTGAGTCAAGTTGACAGGCACATCTAGTCAGATATAGCCGGAATAATAAATAAAGCTGCTATATCACATGAAGCGTAGCTTCAATATCACCCATGTTTGTATGCTTTTCACGGCGACCATAAATAATATTTTTACCTGCAGTGTTTACGATGAAAAGGTAAATATTGTAATTTCGTTGCATATGTGACGGCAAACGAGGTACGTACGCTATATTTGAAGGATGAGAAATACTTTGTGGAAACAGGTGTTGTTGTTGCATCATGTAGTCGACGTATTTAAAGGATACGGGATGTTCAATTAGTGCAGAGCGTAGAACGTTACATCAATAAGGGGTCTTTGACGGCCTATGGTGGGCATTATTGCCTCTCTTTTAAATGAAATAACCTACTGATTCATCACATCCCGTTACTTTTGCTGTTAACTTAGGCGGAACAGTTCATTCAAATTGAGAAAACAACGAATCTTGAAAATAATATTAATCTCGACGGCGTGAAAAGATCTGCAGGAGATAGCTGGTAGTTTCTGCAAAAATACCCAAACGTCCAGTGGCGGCCGTAGTACGATAACAAATTAGGAAAATTGAAAAAAACATAACAATCGAAGTACAAATGTTATTAAATACAGACGCGGAAACAAATATGTCGTCCTGCCACTAAAATACTGTTGACTTACAAACGGTCTCAGAAGCTGTTTACCCACCACACTTACGCAAAATAGTCGTAAGAGTGGTGGGACTTTCGGTCGTTCAAGAGATATAGATTCGTCACACAACACCTACTTACGTGCGATTCTACTCGTAGAATACCTTTGATTTACAAAGGGTCCAAGGAGTAAGCCTTATAGAAAAAATCATATCTTTAGTCGTCAAAGAGATATCACATATACACTCCCCGACAAAAAGTTAGACGCGGTAAGATGTTTTAAGGGTTAATTAACATTTCTTTGCGAAACTAGCAAGATATCTAATTCAGTTTTTATTCATAAAAGTAAAATAAACTTAAACTAAAATATCTCCTCCAGCAATATATGAACTAAATAATAAATTATTACTCCAATGTTTAAACAATTTCTGCGACAAAAATTTAGACGCTCTGTTGCAAATGTAAAACAAAAATCAACAAATGAGAGATCAGTAATGCGTAGATCCTCCATTGTTCTTAATCACTTCCAATAGTCTGTTATTAATACATTTATATAAATTTACAGCATAATTTTGAGGGATATTCTGCCATTCAGTCACTATTGAAGTTTTCAGTTCCTGTACCCTGAAATATTGACGCCCTCCGCCACAAACGCGACGTGCCAATTCACCCCACATGTTTTCAATAACGTTTAAGTCTGGTGACCGTGCCGGCCACTGTAAAGTTTTAATCTTTTTCTCTTTAAACCATTCAGTAATGGTTTTTCCTTTATGAATTGGCGCGTTATCTTGTTGAAAAACAAATTTGCGCCCGGCCCATTGGTTTCCAAAACGTAGAAGATTGTCACGCAATAAGTCTTTATACGTCACAGATGTCATTTCGTTCGTGCAAAACACTATCTCACTTTTATCGCGGAATCCAATAGCTGCCCATATCATCACAGATCCACCCCCCTAATTGTCTGGTCATTTTCACTTTTGGTTCCTTTCTCAGATCATGATAATAATGCGAGTACCCATCCGGTCCGTCCAAATTAGAACGTTTTTCATCGGAAAATATAACTTTTTCCCATTGTTTCTTTCAGGATATGTGTTCTTCACCAAATCTCAACCTCGCTTCTTTGTGTTTCGCCGAAAGTGGCGGTTTTCGCAACATATTCTTCCGTGATATTACCGGTGACGCCTTTAAAATCCTTTGAACATTACGCACGTGCGTTTGTACTCCCGTCTGTTCTGCAATAACTTTCGCAGACACAGAAGAATTGGATGCACACCGCAATATCATGCGTTTATCCCGCTTACTTACAGCTTTCGGTCGCCCCTGACCTTTTGGTTTGCCGTAATTCTCCGGATCTTTTAGGAAATTTCTAACGCAATGATCGCTTCTTCGTAACCGACGAGCAATTTCCTTCTTACTAACACCATCCTGGTGACAGACTACAACTACCCCTTTCTATTGAGGATAATTGTTTTTTTGCAAATACTTTACAAAATAGAATTTCTCGTGGTGAAATGTGTACACTTTACCAGCACAAGCGCTGCATATAAAGAGAAGTATCAAATTAAAACATTTTTGCTTATATTAATGTAATAAATGCGCAGGGTCTAAATTTTTGTCGCATTTAAAATTCCCGTTTTGATCTGGGAAAATCTCAATTACCCCTCATAAAGCAATAAATACCCAGAAATATTTATGGACTATTTACATAACAAGTATTAATAACCCTCATTTACATTTTATATAATGTCTATAAACTTTGTTTCGTAAATAGAAATGATACCGCGTCTATGTTTTTGTCGGGTAGTGTACGTGCGATTCTACTCCTAGAATACCGTTGATTTACAAAGGGTCCAAGGAGTAAGCCTTATAGAAAAATTCATATCTTTAGTCGTCAAAGAGACATCACATACAGATTCGACACAAACAACACCTATTTACAAGAGGTTTCACCACTAGAATATGAATGACTTACAAAGGGCCCAGAGGTAGTTCACCTACAACCCTTCCACAAACCAATTCATTAATTTCGTCGTCCAAAAGATATCACATATCGATTCGACACTTACTCACATGCGGTTCTACCGCCGGGATACGGTTGATTTGAAAAGAGTTCAAGGGGTAGTTTACCTAGAATTCTTACGGCAAAAAATTCACATATTGGGTCGTCCAAAAGATATCACCCACAGATTCGACACGTACATTTACATGCGGTTCCACCTTCACAATACCGATGACTTACAAAAGGTCCAAGAGGTAGTTTACTTACAACTTTAATAAACTAAAAAATCGGAGAAACTGGCTACTGTTTTTTGCAGCGCCGGTATTAATCTCATATTAGAATGTGACAGTTTACTACAACAAAAAAAAATCCAATGCACCAACGCAACTGCTGTAATTTATCAGTTATTTACTTGCCTTAAGTAGTACTTACTTACATCTTACGTAAGCGTTTTAATAGGTTAATTCTAACGTACCATTGAGATCTTTTCTGTTGTGTGCCTAGATATACGTAAACTTGAATCACTCTACGTATGTTGTTAACTTTTAACCTTGGCTTTGAACTTGAGGTCTCATCCTCCATCTCCTGTGTGTGTCAAACGTTTAGAACTTGTACGCTTCGAGAATGGAAGTATGCAAGTTGCTAATAAATACTGGTTTGTCTTATACTTCATGTATACTATGTTTGCATGTATGCGCTACGTATGCAGATGGATGTTAACAAATGGGTTTTAATGAGGTTAATATAGTCAACGTGTTAATAAGCACTAATTAGACTAAGTATTTTAAATTTTGTGCTAATTGGTGCCGTTATCTGCTTTATTTTCTGATTTAACGAATAAAATTTGCAGGCAAATCTTCAAAAGCTTTGGTTTGTGATTATAAAAAAAGTATTTGTTGTAAAATATATTCATTACTTGCCTAAACATCTCCAGTATTGGTGTTTCATTGCAGAAATGTCTCGGGGAAAGCCTTTTCTCGTTGTCAAGACTGTTGGAGGGAAACAGAAATAGCCCAGGAAATAGATTTTAGAAAATGTTTGAATAACAGCAAGAATTCGTTTAGTGTTTGAATATTCTATAAATAGTTTATTTCTATTCTATAAATTGTAAGTATTGACTGTAAATTTGCATATTACTATTATTATTATTGGCCTTGACTTGTGCCATTGAGCCATTTGCCACATAGGCATGCATTCGACCCGGAGGAACAACTTACAAAGGGAACGTTAGCTAAATTTTGATTTTATCCGCGTCCAAGAGTTTATATAAGTCCAGATTGATATTAGCTTTCTCTTGGGCAAGAATATAATTGACGTTTAATGGCAAAGCTAATCCGGCTTTATGCTCGTTCATGCTTGCTATATCGCCGATCTCATTACAAACCTCACAGATTTAGTTTTCTTGATACCGCCACAGATGAAATATAAAAAACTTCCCACTCCGGTTTTTGTTTTTGATCCATTCATATAAATGCCAGTGTAATTGCAAAATTTTGCAGTTCATTGTAAATTTTAAGGTTGAGATGTTCATGGTCTGTGAAATTGGGAAAATAAATGGCGGGTCTATTGAAGATAATAGTGATTGGCAAAGAAAATATTTTGGATCCCATAGATTTAATGGTCACGCTATGAAAGCAAGCGGTTTCTGCAAAAGCGACTGCCAAAGGAGGAGATTTAGTATTTTGTATCATATCAAACTTTTTCAGTAAATATGCACCAGCCGACCCGTAGAAAACATTGGCTTAGTCCAAAAAGAACTTCGCTGTAACTCTATATATTTAAGACCAGCACCAAATGAGATCCATTTCGTACGCAACAATCAACAATCGTTCTACAATTGTTCGCAAGCCTATTACTCGTACTACGCTGCAAATTTGATTTAAAAGAACTTTCTGATGCTCAGCTCTTTACAGAATTACTATTGTAAAAAATCCATCGTTTTATAAAAGACAAACACATGTATTAATTACACCGCAATACCGTTAGGAGAATATTGTTTAAACAAAAAATTTAGATTTGGAAAAAGTGATAGGTTTCATCGAAACGTCTTCTGAATTCAGATGAATTTTATTAAATTACAGGAAAGGTACGGATTGTATTCAGTACCATGATATTTACTTCGATTAAGAAGTCATCTTCAGAATAATTTGCAAAATATTTGAGAGATATTCCTATATTTCCAAAAACCGTGCTTACCAGTACGCGTAACCTTAGGAATCGAAAAGATATTCAGTTGGTGTAAAATTGTTCGCCTAATCTTTGCAAGGAATCGCAAAGATAATTTATGTATTTAGGTTATTATTGTTGATAATTCTTTTAATATAGCACCAATAAAATAACATATTTCTCAACATAAAATGCCACAGATCGCTTTAATATCCTTTAGTTTGATTGTCAAATAAAGAGAAATGCTTAAGCAAGTCATTAATATTCTTAATCGCTACCGAACATCCTTCTATTCCACTAAAAAAGTGCATCCAGCATAACAAACAAGCAAGTTGGATAATCCACGTGAGGAACATGTTTTAATAAAATTTATCAAGTATATAAGAGCCAAAAAAAGAATATTCTTAGAATTACGAGAGATAAGAGCCAATTTATTGCACTTGAATCGAGTTGACGGGTTTCCTGCTTTTTACGTATCTAAAGTGATAAGGATAATATAAAATCGTTTTGAAAATCTAAATCTCTAAAAAATGCAATAATGATTGCAAATCTAAAAAGTGTTCTTTTTAAGTACTTTAGGGATAAAAAAATACTTGCCTAACATCACATTTAACTTACTAAAAAATAATACGTTTTAGATATGGGGAAATGAAATAAAAGAAATTATGGAACAGTTGCTCTACCAGATTCTGGAAAATTGGCGTGATCAAACATGACAATCATCTTGTAGAAGTTAGTTGATACAACAAATTTTTCTATATGAAAACTTAACAATAAAAACTACCGAATTGAACAAAATTTGAATCACCGCTCTAGCGTGTAAAGCATTTAAGATATTGGCCATTGAGCAATCGGTGGCGCCTAATAAAAATCTGAAACAACTACCTGAAAAACCAATACATAGATAGGTGGGTATAGTGAATATTGAGTAAAGTTGACATGAATGGAAGAGAGGCATCTAAAAACGACAGAATGTATAAGGTGCTCCGTTAAAAAAATTACTTACGGAAGGTATTATCATACTCACGCACTAGATGAACACGCTGTATGTTAGCCTCTCATTATCTTTTGTAATACAGTATATAATGAGGGATTTCGTAAATCATCGTCATCATGATTGAGCCATGAAAACAAAAATAAGTGCATGAGTAACTGATTGTTCCTTGAAAGCAATTACTAAACCTCTTTAATAAAAAAATCCCGTGTGTACTTATATATATGTATATAAGTACAATACATACTAAATATATTTATAAATATACAAATTCATATATTTGGGGACGATTAAAAAATACAGTTTTTTTTTAATTCGAATAAAAACAAAAAGTTATTTGTAATTTAATTTACTTCTGTACATTGAGTACACTATATAGAACTAAAAATATTCCAAAAAGAAATGTTGTACTAATTATAATTAGGTCTATACGGATTTTTCGTTGATATGTCCACCCTTTGACTTAATTGCTGCGGTACATATTCGTGGCATTCTTAGAATTAAAGATTTCAAAAATGTTGCAGGGATCTCGGTCCATGCTTGCTGGAGCTTCCTCCATAAATCTTATGAATTAGTCACTCCTTTTTGGCGAATCCTTCTGTCCAGTTCATCCTATATTAATTCGATTGGCGACAGGTCAGGAGACTGTGGTGGCCAAATCATTCTTTTTAAACGATCTTCTTCTTCCAGAGATGCTAAATAGTTTCTACATATACGAGAAGAATGGTTAGGGTCGTTATCCTCTTGAAACGTAAAGTTTCGACCTCGTAATCGTTCCCCACTTGGTACAGCATTCTCTTGTAATATTTTGATATTTTTAATTTGAGATAGCCCTCTTTACGAAGTATTCCTTGTATTCTTACTAAATCACCTACAGCTGTTCCCGCAAAACCATTACGTTACCTGCACCGTGCTTCACTGTAGGTAAAATACATTATTCACTAACTCTTTCACCAACCTGTCGCCTAACAAACGTCCTCCGTTTGGAGCCAAATGTCTCAAATTTGGACTCATCTCTCCACAGCACGTTGCACCACTATTCGAATGGCCAGTGTCTGTGTTCTTGTGCCCACTGTAATCCTTTTCTTTTATTTTGATCTTTTGCTTCTTTCAAAAGCGGTTTTCTGGACGCTACTCGTTCCTTTAAGCCTGCCGCAATTAATCTTCGTTTCACGGTCGAATGCGAAATAGGATTTCTTCCTGAAACATTGACTTGCTGCGTTATTTCCGGAGCCGTTGGGAATCTGTTTCGTTTTGAAACAAGAGCCATGAACTGATCCTCAGCAGCTGTTGTCTTCTTTTCGCGTCCAGAACGTTTCTTGTCAGCCAAAGAACCCGTTTCCGCCACCCGTTTTAATGTTGTAAATACACCATTTTTCGATATTTTTAATTTTTTCGCAATAACTGCCATTGAGTATCCTTCATTACGTAAAGTAATAATAGCAGAACGCGTTTCGATGGAAATTTCTTTTCGTGTTGCCATTTCAGCACCCTCCGTTTATTACGATAGTTAAATTTAAACTAAACTACTATCAAGATCGATTTTATTTTAAATACAAGACGATATCTGCTTTGTTTGTTGTAGTAAGTGTTCTATGAATCTCACATTATTCCTTTGTGGAAATATTCGACAATATTTTCAAGTTTACGTTTATAACCCCATAAAAGGGATTAAGAGGAACTTTGTCTGAGGCTGCGGTAGAATATAAATGCGTTATAAATTTGATGGGATAGAAGAGAATACTGTTGTAAATTATGTTCATGCCTATAGAAATGTTTACTCTTTCATATAAAACACAATCAATTGTCAATATTTCAATTTTGCTTATTTTTCGGAGTTTTTCTTACTCGTCCCTAAATATATGAACGGTAGTGTACATTAGTTAAATGTGTAATGTAACGTTTTTCTATGTTAAGGCTTGAGACCACGCCAACGCCATTTGCCGAGGCTCCCGCGGATTTTTTAAATTGCTCTTTGATCGATTGCTAATTGTCAAAGCGTTGAGATAATGAAAATGCAAAATTTTGTAATTGGAGTTTGACAATTGCAGCATTCTTGTGTTGTACTATCAAAAAATGTTGTTTTGGTGATAAATTCCGATAAGATTTTTGGAGACTTCCTGTTAGCCTCAACCTTGGAAAAACGTTTCAGAATTCTTTAATTGATTACTGTCATTTTAATCTTTTTCGTTATAAGCAGATAGATGTTTTACAAGGTATGTTCGTCATAAGTTCATGAACATATTTAACAGGTTAACATCAATTCAAAAGAGGGCAAATATTCAGCAGTAATCAGATTTGTTCTTCAAAACAAAATTATACAAATAATCGAATAATTTTCGGATTTTATCATCTTCAAATTTATTCAAAATTCAAAAGCAAAGAAGAAGAGCGCTTATTCTTTACGTTACGTTCATTAAAAAAAAACAAACTGTATCTAATTTCAACATTAAATTTATACGCAAAATTAACTAGCGTTGTATTGCGAAAATTCGGTTGTAAATCGAAGAGAACAGGCGCAATTTTGCGCCTATCAAAACATTGATATAAAGAGAAATATACATCAACTGGTAAAACAGCAGGAGCTGGTTTAAAATATTTTAGAAAGTTTTTGCAAAAAATACGCACGTATACACATGTATGTATGTAACATACATTACATACTTTCATTATAAGTACGCTAAAAATAGAGATAATACCATATACATATATGAATGTTTAGAATTATGTTGATGTTGATACGGAAACAATTTGTTTGTTTCATCAATTGTTTCGTGGAAAGCTCTTGAAACAATGTTACATACCCTTCAATGCCTCCTATGATTTGCTCCATTCCTTACGCGAGAAAAATGGTGTCTAAAAACTACACTTGCACTCCCTTTAAACCCGTTAAAATTCAAGCGAGAATCTAACTAAAAACCTTCAACGACTTGTACGGTAAAGCCTCGGCGAGTGAATGACATTTATAATGAATCGGTAGATGTACCGAGCAATAGTACGCTATAGAAGCCCGCCGTACGCGTAACGTAAAGTATTGATAAGGCCACACAAGCACGCCCATTGCTTTCAACATTCGACGTATTTATTTACAAAATTGCGGCCCGTCTTTCCTTCTATATTGTTTAGTTTTATCAAACATACCAAAAGAAGTAGTGAGGTTATAACTGGCGGCCGATTTGATTCAGGAAGCTCGGTACTCTGAGGTATAAATTTCGCAAACGAAGCGGGCGAAAGTGAATTTTGTTGGATCGCAACGTATTGTAATGTGTTATAATATACAACTGTATTGCAGAATTTTGCGTTGTTTCCCATTGCTAGCGTTGCTTAGAAACTAGCGACGTACGAATAACGTCTGCAGTGTAGACAACCAATTTTACACCTTGAAAAAAATAGGAGGGATTTTCAAAGTTCCATTGCACGTTATTACTGATATACACTGCCGTTCAGTGAAGTTCGCTCATACAATAAAAATCTATTATATCACACTGTATACAATTATTAATACATATAATTGGAAAAATATTAAGCATACACTCTTTTCTAAGGGATTAAAGCCATAAATTATTATGTAAAGCAGAAATATTGCGACAACCACAATAAAGTCCTTTTTATTATCATTCCAAGAATTTCTCGGAAGTACCGATCTTTTGAAACGGGTCGTTTGGGAATTATTAACGAACAATACATTTAGGAAATATACAAATATACAAGTATATGCAAATTGCTGAAAAAATGAATATAAGAAGTTCAACAGTAAATGACATCATAAGGCGATATCGGACAACTGGAACTATAGAAAATCGTGTTCGTCCCGGAGCATCTAGGAAAACAACAAAAGCTGAAGGTCTGAGAATTGTATTGTTAAGCAAACGCAATAGAAAATTAACAGCGCCACAAATAGCAGCCGAAGTCAATCACGGCCGTGAAGAACAAGTTTCGGCGAGTACGGTAAAGCGTCCACTTCAACAAGCAGACCTTCATGGGCGCATTGCCATTCGAAAACCCTGATTACGTCGGGGCAACAGAGCAAAACGGCTATAGTGGGCCCGTTCTCACCTAGATTGGACGTTAGATGATTGGAAACACGTGCTTTGGAGTGACGAGTCAAAGTTTGAGGTTTTTGGGCAAAATCGACGAGTTTATGTCCGAAGATCTAAAACCGAAAAGTAATCCCGAACTGCATTGTGCCAACAATGAAGCAAGGGCGTAGTTCTGTTAGTGTGGGGATGCTTCTCCTTTGCTGGGACGGGAGATTTATGCAGAGTGCAGGGTGTAATGAGGAAGGAAAATTATTTTGCAATACTCCAGAATCACGCAGTGCCATCAGGATTGCGTATAATAGGCCGTAACTTTACATTCATGCATGACAACGACCCAAAACACACTGCGTTAGTGTGTAAGAAGTAATGACATGGCCCCCACAAAGCCCAGATTTGAACCCTACAGAGTTGTTGTGGGATGAACTGGACAGGAGGATCCGAAAAATACGCCCAACTTCACAAGAACATTTACGGAATATTCTGCAACATGAATGGATTAATATTCCACAATCCGTTTTAACAAAACTTATCGAAAGAATGCCTAGAATAGTTCGAGCGGTGATTAACAGCAAAGGAGGTTTTTTCGATGAAGAAAAATATAATGTTCAGTATGTTATATTAGGCGAGAATAACTTTTTATTTATTTATTTTTGTCTTTTTTACCTGTACATAAAATTGCATTTTGTTTTTAGTTTTGTTTGTTTCTGTAACCTTTTCATGTTTTTTACTAACCGACCGAACTTCTTTGAACGGCAGTGTACGTATTTAAAATATGGTGCGTTCTTTTTTTCAACAAAACAGTGAATTACCGATGGCTTAACAGTCGAGCGACTGTTTTGTTGAAAAAAAAGAACGCACGAATAGTTACCTTTCATTGAAATTAAAATTCATATAAACAGTAAGATATTGTGCAAAACGTATATACGTCAAAAGTGAAGAAAAATACATCTTTTTGTAGTATAATAGCAAAAAAGAATGGTTTTAGTATTTTGCGCTTTCATAGTTGGTAGTACGACAAAATATCAGACGTTATTACGCTACGTTTTTAACTCAGCGCTGCCAACATTATTAAAACGTTTGTTTTGCGTGTTTCAGTTGTTTACGTTGCTCTTGATTATTATACTTTAGAAAAGTTCTTTTAAGAACTCATTTGCGTATCGAAAAATGCCGAAAGAATAAAAAATAATGTAATTAATGAAATATATCATTATTCATCTGATTTATTTGAGTCCTTTATTTTCAAACTCTACTAAATATGAATCAACTTTTTCGATCTATCGAACGTTAATCTGTTTCGAGGTTTGGAATGAACAAAAGTAGCCTTTCTATTTGCCTGGACCTACAACAATTTAATTGTCAAATCAGGCAATTGTGGACACTTTAATTTTGCCGTTTTCCAAAATAATATTGCATCAGCACGTAACTGATAAAGTTAAAGGGTTGCAAGTTGCAACATTACAAGCTCTCAATAAGTGGAAGTTTTTGGGTTATTTTTAGTTTATTTTCGTATTGTTTACATTGTCTTCATTGTAGACGTGTGATTCAATAGTTACCTATTGTATACATTAAGCCGTAGACAATGTACTAACATTACAAGAACTGGGAAAACCTTTTGACATTGTTAGTGTATATACTATACGTTGTATGCTGTGTGTGAATGCACGAACTGAGCGACATTCGACTTCGAATGTACGCAGTAGATTTCCTCCATCCGCCAGGAAGGATTAGACGGGCTGTACTTAGATTTTATCGTTGAAGGAAGGATTTTATGGTTGAACTATAGCACTAGTCGAGGAATAGCTAACATATTTCTATTTCTAGTGTTATGCTGGTGTATTTCATTATTTTTGAGTGCCATCTGCATTAGATTTAACGTATACTAGTAGATATATCTAAAATGTATAATGATGTTGCAGTAAGTACTCTTGGGTCTTTGGAAACTACAGAAAACTATTCTAGAAGCGCCAAGTATGTTCCTTACAGCTCTCTCCTGCAGGATAAAAATTCTTTTCGTGAAAGTAGATGTCCCTCAAAACATTGAACCCTAGACTCAAAATGGGAATAACAAAGAGATATTTCGTGTTACTCAACTTTTTAATCGAAAAGCATAAAACACGGACGCTATTTGTACAAACAATTGGCCGCTATATGCATATGCGAACGTGGCGCTTTCTAACAAAATAATTTACAAACTCGAAAATAAACGATAAATCACTGTGAAAATATACTATATTACATATTAGTATTGAAATAATTTTGAGACTCGAAAGGGTTGACTTAGATAGCTGGTACATTGTATGTAAGCTTGCAGAAATGAGTGCTTTCTCAGTAGCGTACGGCTCGGTTACCATCAATATTAAGAATAATGTATGAATAATTTTCGGAAATTTGCCCTATTTGAGCATGGATTTCGATATCTGAAACCAGCCGTTGGCTTACTGAAATTGCTAGGGCTTCTTATGGGTTTAAAGATTAAAGATACAAGGTTTAATAATGTGTAAAAATTTCTCATAATATAACACAGCTTTAAGCCGCGTTCCCCATCTCCTCAGTACCGGCTGTGGTGGCTGAGGAATGTCCCGACAAGCCTGTTTAAACTCACGAATGCGTTTTGGAGATTCAATAATAACTTCTTTGGTAGAAACTATTAATTGATCTACTTTTGGGTAACTGTTTCTAATAAATTCAGCTACAAGATGACATTCATGGAGCAAACAGGTTACGCGAAACAATTGAGAATGTGGGTGTTTTAGCAACTTTCCAGCTTTATCCATGTTTGAACCCTCATCCGTAGTCTACATTACAAAATCTGATAAGAACCTACTGGTTTTTTTATACTATTTCCACGTGTACAGTACACTCCTTGAGTTTGGTACGTTCCTCTCGGCCCACTCTGCATGTACCAAATTTAATTACATTATTCGAAAGAATAAAACGAATAAATTTCCTCGGTTAATAACTTCACAAAATGAATAATTATAAAATAATTTTCTAGAAATTTTCATTGATATATTAAAATCATTGTATTTTTCAAGTTTTCCACATGAAATTAGTTAGCGTGATTTTCCTAATTAAAAAAAAAACAATACAACTAACATTTGATTTGATTTTAAAGATGCGAGAAAATTGTTTAAAATATTTTTATTTCCATTTCTATTACATAATAATAAATACTAATAATCTCAATAATTTGTTTGCGTAATAATTTATAAATATTTGTATATATGTAACAACAAAATTCATATTTTTTCAATACAAATCTTATAAAGCTTAAATTTGTATCGTGCAATATTTCTTCTCATTCATAATATTTTTTTAATAATTAAATATTTATACACGTGAATATTGTATATCGCATCTTTGGTGTTTTATGTTATTAAAATAGTAAAAACATGCCTTTTTCATAGGTAAGTATTGCTTTTTCTTACTCCATAACTATTAAAGCTTTGGTATCGAGGCAAGAACTTGCTGCATATTGTCGATATCCTTTGAAGCAATATTGGTCATTTATTTCTCTCAATTTATACGTGTCTATTTTTCCAATTTTCCGGGAATTTTAAGTCGGTAAAATAATCGAAACATTGTAATAAAGTTATGGAACAAGGCACAAATATCCTAAAGAAAAATAGATTTCATTCAAAAAAAGTAATATAAAACTACATTACCCACTTAAAAATGAACGGGAAATTAAAAAGAATTTTCATTGGATTCCTATAAAAGAATATTTTGAGCTAGATTTAACGTATTTTCCACGGTTCGTCGCTGACCTTCTTTTATAAAATATAAATGTACAAAGTTTATGCAAATTTCCGAAGTTAACGATCTGCGAACAATTTTCTTTTGCTTGAAGTGCATACTTATATTTTGTGTGTTTCGTTAGTTTGCAGCTGTTTTACAGTGCATGGTATTATAGGAGCTTTACTAATTTCGGCTTTGGGAATTAAGACCGCGTCACATTATAAATTCACCTTCGAGTTTTTAATTACAAAATTAAAAAAAAAATAGATAACACAGTGTTTGATTAAGGCTTTATTCTGCCGGTTTAAATCGCATTCGCTGATGCTGTTTTTATGCTTGCTGTGTCAGGATTGTGCACTTCAGGCATTTCCACAACTTCTGGAGGCACAGTCGCTATGCTACCATCTTCATCGTTAACGGAAACCCCTAATGTTGCTCCCAATTTGGCCGAAGCTTGTTTGAAAGTGACGCTAAGCTTGTCCTGCACGACGTTGATACACATGGACATCAGAGCTAGCCCGAAAACCAAGTAAACGATGGTGAAAATCATGAAAGCATGATGCTCAGGCACGAAGTCGCCAAAACCAATGGTCGACATTGAAACGAAGACAAAGTAGAAAGAGGTGAAAAAACCCCAACCTTCCAACCAGTTGAAGGCAACAGCGCCCAATATTATATACGAAACTAGTAGGAACAAAGCTAACGAGATTGGAAGGTTGAATTGGTCGTCTATCTCGAAGTTAGATGGCGCTGGCGTTCCTGGAGTTCCGGTGCCGGCTTCAGGGTCATCTGCTTTCACGTTAGGATCGAATACTGAGGGTCTACGGAGATGGGCGATATCGTAGACGATTTGGGCACCTTTGAAGATCTCCTGTAATAAAAAATTTCTTTAAGCTTCTTAAGTATTAGCAGTTTTAATGTTGCGTCTGTCAGAATTTGCTTCCTTCTAACCGTTCTGATTAATTTGGAAAATTCTTAAGTTATTCAATTTTTGGTCGTTGAAGGGTGGTAGCCAATGAAAATAGTGGAATCTTGGTGTTATTTCTACTAATCAAAATCCAATCGGCAAAGCATACAGCGGAAATGTGAAGAATTTTAGAGATATTTGTATATCTCTAAAATTCTTATTTCTTGTGAAATAAAGCTTACTCCAAATATAGAACTATAGAACTTACTTCAACGTGAGTAGTTTTTCGAACTCTTCTACACCGACCAGTGTAGCAGAGTCTCCTGAAGAACGCCCAAACGTATTTGATGCACCTGGTAAACAATTTACCGAAGTCAGTCAGGATTATCAGGAATAGCGGTATTCCAATTAGAGCATACAAGATCGTCAGACCTCTTCCCAAGGTGGTAATAGGGTAAATGTGTCCATAACCTATAATTAAAAGAAGACAATCAGATGAAATAAGACAAAAATTCTCGCGTGTTGTAGCTCGTTTAACTTTATTGAAACAATGTACCCACAGCGTATTTATTTAAAATACTTCTTTGCTTCTTTGATATTTTAAACTTATCGATGTAGAATTTGTTTTAATTTCTTTGAATTCGAACTTCTCTTAAATCTAAATTATGAAGCAGCCTATTTCATGCACACCACGTCATTGCTAGTGGAATAAAACATCCAAAAATAAATCGAAACATACATAAACGTACGTATTGGGTTGTAGAAACATTTCATGAAACATTATCCAATAAATCCAATACTTGCGGCATATCTCAATTTGAACGTGGCAAATAATCTTTAACGTCTGAAGTTTTCGATTTTTTGCAATATGTGCAATTCGTAAATCATTCTTCTGGAATTTCAACGAGGTACATATTAGATTTATATTTGCTTTAATGTCGAGTAATAAGGTTACAAACTTGTTCTTTATTATTCATAAAATGTTGC
The DNA here is from genome assembly GCA_902655005.2 of Marronus borbonicus. Taxonomy (NCBI): domain Eukaryota; kingdom Metazoa; phylum Arthropoda; class Insecta; order Coleoptera; family Scarabaeidae; genus Marronus; species Marronus borbonicus. The sequence goes on from LR737386.1 coordinate 6,201,164, forward strand.
TTGAGTGTTTTGGACTATATTACCCGTTTTATGCGCTGTTTAATTTCATAATGGACCTGTATATATAAATAAAAGATGTGTGATAATGAATGAACGATTGATTACTTCCAATTAATTTAGGTGGTGAAAATATATGTTAATTTATGAAAGTTATGGGTAGACGTTGTGCAGCTGACAAGGAAAAAGTTTTGTTGAAGATTATCAGAAAATAATGGGTTAGATGTTTCCGAAGAGTAGATAAATTCAACCAGGATACAAATGTGTTCACTTAATTTTTGTGAAATGGCTTGCGAACGAGTTTTACAAATGATATTCAAGAATTTTTTTACAATAAGTTACTGTTTTTGCATTGTTTAAAAGTTTAAGGATACAGTGTCTTTCACGAAATTCGTTAGAAATTATTAGAAGTGGAACTCTGGTATTTTTCAATAGGTAGTCATAGCATCGCATCTATTATTTTAAAATATTTTCGCTTCCGATTGAACCGATTTAATTAAAGCTTTGAGAAAGTAAATGAGATTAGTATTTGCTTTTGTGGAACGAAATGGACGTCTCTGCCTCCACTTCAGCTTCAGAAATGGCCTCGAAAAGTTTTTTCTTCACCAGACGTTATTGTGCTGGCGGAAATTTCGATGTTGAGTCAAAAAACAATTTCAAAGCATCCTGAGACTGAGGTGAGTTTAATGTGTTCTCCAGCTTTTCTTTGGACCTTTCGGCACGCTTCTCCGATTTACTTACTACAACAAAAAAGGGGCTCATTTTCTTGTAGAAACAGTGTATCTTTTTTTCGCTAACGAACCACCTGTTTGGAGGAATGGTCGCTTTCTTCCATTTTGGTTTATTTGTTTCGTTGAACGGGCAATGTTTGATTTACTATATTGTCGGCATCTTGCTCCTCATTTTCATTCTCTTCTGTAACATTAGTACTTCGCCGACGGCCCTGTATGTTTAGGTGAGTATGCGAATAAATTCAGGTAGGTACTTGGCTACTGGAAATTCTTACAAAACTACCGAGTGGGTCCCAGAATAGTTTCACAATGTATCAAAGACCTTCACGTAGTTATATGGTTTCGTTTACAATCTCAATATATACCCCACCCAATACAAGGAAATGATTGCATGGCTACTATGACGGAAGACATGCAATGATAAAGACACCTTTAAATTCTGGAAGTTCGTTCTTTAATTATAAGAAAACGTTTTCGATCCTTCTCATGGCATTAGTAGATGCAACCTATAAGTTTGGTATAACTGCCTATTCCGAAATTGCAGAGTTCCATTCATAATAATAACATTAAAACTTCCAACTAACAAGTTTCGTGATATGCCAGTATATTTATATACGCCACACAGGACTAAAACCCTTATCACTATACTTCACCATCTCTGTACGCACGTTTTGATAACTAACCTATCATCTTCAGCAGTAAGACTGAACTCGATTTAGTTTTACTGCCGCTGAAGAAGTATTTTTGACTTGATCTTGAGCAGAAAACAATTCTTGTAACGTTTACTAGCCTTGGTTTATGGTAACAACGTCATTTGTACTGGTGTTGAAAAACAGTGGAGAGTATTGCTTATTTTTGTTTTGAGCATATAAAACATAGGAGAAACGTTTCGGGTATTTTTGAACAATAGAATTTGATGGGTCATAATAAAGAATTTAATTCTTTTTTTAATTCTAGCCCCGGTAAATACTGTAAATCCACTCCACCTAATTTAAAATCAACTTAATTAGCGGCGATAAAGATATCAAAATATTTACATCTTCAAACTATATCCGAACAGATTGGTTTCTATCCAAATACGTAAGCTTAACATTGTATTCTCTAGCATTAGCACCGTAATGATGCTTATATAAGCAAACACAGAACTAATATGCAATATTTTCGAGTGGAAAACGACGCTTAATATCCTGTTATACGAAATATAGCAATGGGTAGGTTATTGAATGTAAAAGCAATCAGTTTACATTGGGATGTTAGTAAAACCATCGTTGATTATTGTTATTAATCGAATGTATTTCTTAAAACAATAAATTCGAGTATTTAAGTACTTTTTAGAAGAATAGCTTCTAGTTTAAATTTAGTGTTTTATTTCGTCTTTTAAACTTTTCCATAAGGTTTTATTATTTCGATCTCGGGTAATAAACCAACATTTTGACGTTGGATTTGGTAAATAGAACGTCAACAGATTGTAGACTAAGAAACATATCAAGAATACTCAGAATATAGTGCGTGTTGATAGGAAATTTATACAACGAAGTCTAAATTATTTTGTTATTTACAGATGAGATATACTATTGTTTATACCCTACGATTTTTTTTAACTGCGAATGGATGACACGAATACACGCAAGAAATGCCGGGCGTGTCCTAATCGTAACCAGCAAAATTTGTGCAAAGTATTGATGAATATAACTGATTAACTGATACAAATATCATCCGAACTTAAAGATGCTTTGGCATTTCCGAAAAAGAATAAAAATTGAATCAATCCAGCGTATTTCGCCTAAAATGAAGTTCAAATTCCTCCAAATATGTCCATAGTTATTAATTTTCAAGATAACTACTGGCGCTTAATATGTATGTATTTTGCTTTAAATCCTTTAAATATATCAGAAATTCTAGCTTACCAATAGATGACACTATCGTGATACTGTAGAATACACCATTCAAAAAGCTCCACGATCTTTGCCCTGTGTAAGTATGGACTCCGGCTTCATGCGCTGTGTGTAATTCTTCCTCAAAAACCCTCAGTTTATTCCTAGCCAATGATTTCCAGTCTTCTTCTCTCAGATTATGGCTTTTAATCCATAATAAGTCTATAAAATCTCTCTTCACTCTCTTCACGCCGCATTTATAGAAATTTTCGAAGGCACCTTCGACGAACTTGAATATAACACCGCCCAATCCGCAAACTATCATCATTATGGTCAATTCGCACAAGCATTTCCGCTTGAGTGACTGGATTTTGTTATACTCCTCCAACATGTCGATTTTGAACTTCCTATATTCGTTTATTATCTCTTTGAGCTTGAAGTATTTGTAGATGATGATAATGTCCCGCCATTCCATGGTGATGTTGATTATTTGCTTAGTCTTGATGACTTTAGACGTCCTTGGGTCCAAGATTTCAACAATCTTACTGGAAGAGTATTGTTTACTTAGAGGTTTTTTTTTAATATGGGATATTTGGGGTTTTATAGGGGCTTGGCGTCTCGACGGCTTTATCGGACTAATCGTCTTTTGTTCAGCGGAAGAAGTAGACTTTACACTGTCAGTAGAGTATTTTCTTGGAGTGGAAGTTTCACGTTTTCTTTGTAATTCCCTCTGAGCACTTTGTTTTTGAGCTTTTCGGAAGCTCTCGAGGAGTTCTTCATCTGTTAACTCGGGCGGCACGGATTGGCTGCGCTTTTGATTGTTTTTGATCTTGTTATATCTATCACGACTTGATTTTATCTTTTGTTTAGCTTTATCCAGCATGGAAATAAATTCTGTTTGTATTGATATTTGATTGCCTATATTGATTAGATTTTCGATTTTGTCGATTTTTGTTGTTGTGTGTTCTTCTAGGGCGGTAGTTGGGATTCTCGCAGTGTCTGTGGGGATAATTTTTGTATTTTTGACGTCGATAACAGGTTCAACATTTTGGATTGCATCTTCAGTACCTACTTTTTCTTCTTCCTCATTTTTTGGTGGAATTTCATCTTTCTTCTCATTAATTTTTTCATTTGGTATCTGCAAACCAACTTCTCCATTTTTACCTTCTTCTAGATTAACATCAACGAGGATTCTTTGCGTGATATCGCTGCTAGTCTTTTTGATTCGTCTCCGACGGCGTTCGGGCGTCTTCGGCTTAGCCTGTCTAATCTCATCCTCCTCGGACGATTGGTCCAAACGGACGTCTCTCAGCGGTGTTAATTCTCGTTGCCTCGACAGACTAGATGATCGTCTTTTGATTAAATTTCGTCTTTTACGCACACCGGAAACACCTAGCACCTGTTCGACCGTGTTTTCGGGTTGTTTTGGGTCAGAATTCGCGTTCAAAACTTCACCGTTTTCCGTTCTTTCGGCTTCATTTTTGCCGAGATTTTCGGCCGGTGTTTGTGGCTGGTCCATGCCGGTCGCAGACTAAAGTTATATTTAGACGGGTCGTGTGCGTTTTTGGGAGTACGAGTTGGACCGACCGATCCGTGTATGAGTCGTTTTTATTTTGGCGCGAATGCTGTTGGCATAGGTTTTTCAGGCGTTCAAATAGGCTAAAAGAATGGAATGTTATTATGTAAAAGTTTTAAGAGGATCCTTTTCCTAAGATAATGAATTTCGGTCACTTCTGAACATGTTTTTAAATATAAAGCGGTTTGTTATTGAAGAGATGAAAAAGGTTATATTTTGAAAGCAATAACTTATTTCGCATTGACCCTGTTGAATTTGTTTGTAAACTTGGTTTTTTCGGATCCATAAAGATCTTTCAGTTCTGTATGTCGCTGTCTGCATTAGGTGGCGTATTGTGAAGAATGTTGTAGCTAAATGGTTTCGTAGTGGGTTGCTGTGGCTAGGCTATCAAATTGGCGAGACGCAAACCCAGGAATCGTACATCCCTCGTCGGATTGATATTGATGTTGAATAGCATTTGCAGTGTTTTAGTATGATTGAATTTTAAATAGTTGCTCTTGAACCGTTCATCGGCCTCTACAACCAATACGCTTGCCTCGATCTCCATGTCCCTTTATCGGGGTTAATATAGAGGTATCATCCGCATATATTGTTACTTTTAAATTGAAGATGTTGTGTAGGAGGTCATTTACACTGGCGAGGTACAGTAGCGGACCAAGGATCGATCCTTGGGGCGCTTCTCTTTTTGACAATTGCTATTTTCAAGATTTAGTAAAGTATAATAAGTTCGAATCCAAAATAATACATTGCGGACCTATAAAAGGTAACGAGTCTGAATAAAAAAAAAGGAATATTTACACGTTTGTTTGTTTTGCTAATATATTGTTACTTCTTATTAAACAATCTGCCTGCTTCTAGATAACGGAAGATATCGTATTTTTCATACTTTATATTATGTATTTTTTGAGTGGTGGCTATAACACGCATGTCGATATAAATTTATAAGTAAAAAAAACGGTTAAAATCGTAACGCTTTCCGGAAACAGTTAGTAGACATATCTCACAGCATATATTCTACCCTGTATATATTTTTTTAAACGGCAATAATAGCTTTTTTTTGCCTAAATCGATTGATAAAAATTACCTTTTTTTCAATTTTTTTTCGTACTTACAAGTCAGAGTTTATCTTTTGTTTCTATTACGGTTAATTACATATGTTTTCATTACGTTTATTTGCACTGATAATTTATTTTCTTAGCTTTTAACAAGAGATTTTCCTGTTAAATTACATCTAATTTAAAATAATCTACGTAATCGTGTATGTGATTTTCCAAGAAATGATACCCCCATTAGAGTTCAACAGAAAGAAAAGCTAAAAAAACATTACATAAATTGGATATTCTCTCTGTTTCTCTGAAGATTCAAAAGCATATCAATGGAAGATGGACGTGAGCCTTTAAAAAAATGTATTCATTGCTGATGGAATTGGTGCCGTGCCAAATGGTAAACCGACAATAAAATCCTCGGAGCAAGAAACAAGAAGGAAAATAGAAAACGAATCCTTCTATCATACATCAAAATTCTGCACGTCTGCAATTTATAAGGAAAATATTGTTTTTCCGTCTTTTTTTTTCGAGATCTGGTTGATGTTTGAATATTGAATGAAAACAGCTTAAATTTGACTTGATTTTCATGGTGAAATTTTCTAAAATCAAGTTTTTCATTCATGTTTTTTAAAATAAAGGAAATTTTCTACTTTTTGAACATTGGTTCTTTTGAATAATTATGATTGAATAATTATTTTATAAAAGTAAAATTGTTTACAGAAATTTGCAAAATTTTGTAGCAGACACTATTTTTCAAACAAATAAGACGTCTTTTATCGAAAAAAAATCACATCAAAGTGGGAATTTTAGGATTTTTTTTAAGAAGACGAAATACAACGTTTTGAAATATTATTTACGATAAGTGCTTGTCATGGAGTCTTTGAATCAAAATAAACTTTGATAGTTATTATCATTTTAGAAGGACTAATAAGATTCGCGAAAATATCGGAGTCACCTCTATTTCTTGAGGTTGGTCTTATTCTTTTGCTGTGTCATCAAAATTCGTATAATTTTAAAATATTTTGAAGTGACGGTCGAAAAAATATTCGCTTCATCTATATTTATCTTTGAAATATTTTGAGAAATGGTACAAAAATTTTTCGCCAGAAATTTGCGAATTTTAAGGTGTTGTTAGATTCCTTTAAATGTTCTATTGTTTAAATCAATATGCAAAAAGTTGAAAGCATTGGCTGAATATTGTTTTTTTTTCTGTGTATCATTAATTTTTACTTATCACAATCATCACATAATTTTTCAGCCGTACCTCTGTGCAAAACAATTTTACGCAAGCGATGATTCACATGTACTTGATAGACACATTTGATCTTGCGATTTTTGATTAACTTTCTGCTTTGAAAATCGGATTTCCTTCTCAAGTAACACCTTTCGGTCGTTTTATATCGGTACCTCTATAGTTTATCAAATAGAAGATGTTTTACATGCGTTGTAGTTGGAGTATGGATTATAACAGGGTGTTCGTAACATTTTTATTTTTTTTATTTCAGATAAAAAATTGAGTTTTGGAGGGATTATTGGGCCGCGTTATGATTATTTGAGACAATTTTGAATGTTTAGTTTTTTTGGTTTGACGGAAAGTGTCTCTAATTTTTTGATTTTTACGTTGAACACCCCGCATTTTGGCTTTTTTCGAATTAGCGAATGATGAGGTTTTACCTAGATTACCTTGCAAAGGAAGTATTTTTTATGTACATTTTAAAAACATAACTAGGTGGCTGTGATTGCTACAACTTGCCTTTGTCTTGGATTGGATTGGATTGGCAAATAATCCAAGAATGAAATTTTTTCCATCTGTTAGTAACTATTTTCCTTACATATAAAGTTTGCACCAACGTTTGTAGATTGGGATGATTTTAGTTAGAAGTTTGGAATATTGCACACCGCTTAGATAAATACAAAGAAGATAATAGTTTCATAAATAACATTTTATTTACTGACGAATCTCATTGGATTTTTTCCTTTGGCATTACATTCATGATCTTGTCTATATTAGACCAATTTTTACTTTGCAAGTGTTAGAACATAGAATTTTGCAGGTACTTGGAAAAATAACTCCTGAGATGTTGGAAAGAATGGCAAAAAAGAATCTAAGAAGAGTAATAGAATGCCTTGAGCATAATGGTGGTAATTTTGAAGAGATGTTCTGAATAGGCTTATGCAGAATTAGATATTTCATTGTGAGTTCAGTGTTAATTACTTTAAAAAATGAACCATCTGTAGATAATCGTCCTGTGAAATTATAAAATGTATTTTTTTGTTGTTAGGTACTGATAAGTATTACCTATATACGTCCTTATTTGTCAAATTTTTAATTTATCCTTATTTGGAGGATAGATGGATTTTGCCAAACTATTGGTTGGATGTTCCCAAGAATTTAGCCAATATATATTAGTTTTGTTATTAGCAATAGGCAACATTACCTTATATCTTACAGTTGTATATTTATAACATTCAAAACTTCTTGAAAATGAAAGAAGATTTATTTAAATTAACCGTAATCCACATCATAAGAAGTTAAAATAATTTCTTTTTAAACATCAAAGATCTTCTTAAGATGCTCCTAAATTTATTTATATTTTAATCTTTTTGAGTGACATATGTTTAGTACGCATATGTGCGAAAAACCCTTGGCAGTTACCTCGTATTTTTTTAAACTTTCAGTGTAATCTCGCCGCTTACTTATCTCTTTCGAATTCGAAGAAAAGGAAGATGTCGGTGACACTAATAATATAAAATAATCATCTTGTTTTTCGTCGAAAATTATACATTCACCTCGTATCACGGGTTCATCTAGTTCTTAAAAGTTGGCCGCAGTTACAACCAGGAAATGCTTATATTTAGGTGATGTGAATCATGATTCCGGTTTTGATTATTTTTTATTAGTTTTCTCATTTTATACAGTAATAAATATAGTCTATGTTATATACAAAGAAAATTGTTTCATGCCCCACTAATGTACCGGGTGGCCAAATAAGAATGGCGGTCGGCTACATCCCAGAAATTAGTAATCACAGAACTTTCGGGTAAAATCCTTTTTAGTAAATGTGGCCAAAAGAAAAAAGTTGAAATGATTTTGGAGTTTACTGGCATCTTTTTTTCATTCTAAACTTTGTTATATATCTTCTCTTTTCCTGTTTGTCCCATATTTTTAAACATCTCTGCATTGTTTGTTTGATCAGTGAAATATGTGCTTTGATATGTTGTATTGTTATAGTTATGAAAATTAAACAGAATCGTAATTCTGAAATCGCAATTTTTAGTGCCGAGGGAGTATGCGAAGCGTAAGTAGGCGCTAAATAATTTAATTTTATGTATATCATATTTGCAAAGAGAACTATAACAAATGAGATTAAGATCCGCTTTGATATGTGCGGTCAAAGGAAAGAGGTCTTATTGCGATGTGATGCTTCACACCAATCGCTGGTTACGTTTAATTTTATGGATCTTAGAAAGCTGTTTGTTGTTAAAATACTGAGATTTGGGTGAACACCCCTTGAAAACCGTATATCTTTATTTTTAATAAAATTTCTACAGCAAACAAAAAAAAATGCAACTTCCTTATTGAATTAAATCGATTAATTTTAATTTACTCTTCCTACTAGTTTATCAAACAATGTTTTATGAATCTAAATAATCATCCGATGCCTGGTAGTTTTCCCAAAAAATTAAATGGGCCACTGTCTGTTGAATAACTCATCACCTTTAAAAATATTGAAGCCATTTCCAAGTAAACTTATTCACATTTTACCCATTACTATTATTAATACCATACAGTTGTTTCGGTCCGAAAGATCTAATACGTCTGATCTGAAAACTTGGCAGTCATCTTCGCATGTTGAGGCAATATAAGGGCGTTTATATAAACCGGCACAGGTGACATGCATCCAGTCTCGAATTACGGCATTTACCAGACTCTAATAACACTGTGAATGCCTTCAGAAATGTCATTAACGTGCTATAAAAGCAACAAACAGTGCGGATCAGCTGGACGTTGAAATAAACGTCAGATGTGTGATTTAATAAACATCAAATTTTGAGTAACGTCTGGGAAGAAAGAAAAAATTCAGCAATTATTTCGTGGAATGTAATTCGTATGGATTCTGGGAGAATTTAGTTTATTTTAATAGAAGTTGGTGCTTGAGTTTATGTAAAAATTACATTCAGTAAATTTAAATGTAGATTTTTCAATTTTACATTAAAGTATTCTTGTATTTCTAATTGTTTTGCTGGATTTAAGAGTCATTATTTTGATATTCTGATGAAAATAATGAAAGTAAATTAATTCAAATTAAAGGCTGATAGGATAAAAAACATTCGATATAAGTACTAAGATGTCGTAAAAAATCACCCACAAATTGACGTTTAATTATTTGCAACGCGGTAAAATTGCTTCAATTATCGCCTTGCCAAGAATTATTAAAATTTCCGTTAACAAGAGTGGGAATTTCCACACACTTTCGTTAAAATATGCTGTTTTTTCAGTCGAAATAGAATCGGTGCTAGTGGGCGTGAACATTTAAAGTTCTACATTAGCTCACCTATAGTTGTATATATCGTACTGCAATAGAATACCGAGTTCCAAAACGTCCATTTCTTTGCACTCGGATTGGCCATTAACAGTTTATATCTTTGGTACCACACTACAACGTCACTTTCGAAGTCTTGCAGCTTCCTGGAACCTTCCCCTAACCATTCTCCTAATGATTTCTCTTCTGGTACTGTCATCGAAAGGTTTCGAAATAGCAGCAGGAGTTCTTTACGTTTATTTCTGAGATCAACTTCAACATCTTCCTCGTGAGGTCCTAGAACAGGAGGAAAAATATTAGAGCATATAGTGCGTTGCTTTTGCACGTTTTGAACGTTACTTAATATTAATTATAATAATATATTTATCATCGAACAGCAATCAAATTGCTAATTACAGGGTAGCGTAGATATGTACCCAATATTAGGTTGTACAATAAAAAGAAAAAATTACCGATAACTTTCTTTTTGTTTCTTTCGTTTAAATCGCTTTTCAAAAATTCACAATTCTTGATACTTTCGATCTTACGAAAAACTTTAAGAAAACAAGCAGCGAGATGAAGTGCAGTTAGTTATGCCATTAACAAAGATTGGAAAAAAGAACTTACAGACAATTTATGTTGCTATTAAGTACTTTGATTAATGGTAATTAAGATGTCCTGTATGAATCTATAGTGTCAGCACGGAATATATATTGTTATATATATTTGAATTATATTATATATATATATATATTTAGTTGTCAAAATTAGCATTTAACATATTCCACCTTTACTTTTAAGTCTTAAAATAAAAGGCTACAAATTTTGTCTGTATAAATGATTAAGATGTATTGCGTAAATAGTTGTCATTATGACGGTTTTGGAGATTTTGCGATTTTAAAGTACGATATATGCTCCTGAATAAGTAAATTTTTAAAATTCCACTTGCTGCTAGCCATAAATTTTCAACTTTATTCATCGTTTAACGGCCAGTTTAGCTTCAACGAGGAACAAACAGCTGATGTTTTTTTCGACGTATAGTCTGCTAAAATACCAACATGATTTAGTCATATACGTTTCTAGGAGAATGTTTGGCGTAAAAAGAACTAGATCTCGACTTTCAGCGACGACTTTCTTTGATATAGTTAGTCGAAAACATGTGGGTTAGCTTCGTAAATAGGCGGATTGCTGATTATTTTTTCATCTCGTACCGGAAATAAAATGTTTACGATGTTCGATCGACTTTAAAGACCGCGTTTAAAATTCAACCAAAATAAATATATACGTACACTCGGATAACTGATGTGACAATTTCGATCAAATAAAATAACAGAATTTGATTTGGTTGGACGTATTTTCTAGAAGAATTTCCGAAAATATACATTTATCTTTTCCAAAATGATGCATGCAATACTTATTTTCCCTTTATAAATGTTAATAATACTTTCTCTTAGCGTTATAATGTATGGCCCGACAGTTTTCGGAACATTTTTAGATATTGATAACTTGCTCAAAACTGTTTTACTTGTCAAAGTAATGATTTGTTACAAACAAAAAATACTTAATATTCAAATTATTGATAGTGGGGCATTATCTTCAGTTTTCATCTGATTTATCTCATCATCTTCTGGACAACAGCGAGGTCGATTTCTCGAATCTTTTGAAAAATGCTACCTTTTAGTTGGTAACCAAATAAAGCTAAAATAGCTTCCTCATGGTACTGATGGAATCATTTACGGCAAACGTGACGAAACGGCAAGGTGAGAAAAAAAAACACTACACACGGAGATATTTCTGCCTACCTGGCCTCATCAGCGTGGTTCCGAGAGTATTTTAACTCTACTCTGTATCGTTGTTGCCTCGTACATAATGCCACAACATTTCGAAACGACGAACTAGACATTTCTTGACGCCCTCTAGTGCTACGAAACACATGCTTACCGTTTAGAAAGTTGCGACATAAACCGGGCGTATATAACAAAACACATCAGAAAATGCTAAAATAACATCCTCATTGTATTAACGGATTCATTTACTGCAAACACAATGCAAGGAGGGGAAAAAGCACTGCGCTTTGTAATTTTACAGCAGTTTATCAATCACCTGTTTATAGTTTTCAGCTTTTTTCATTCCAAAGGAAGTTTATTACCACAGTTTTGAAGGACTGCCAAGCGGGTGCCTCCTTCATCTAAATTATTGTTGAAAGAGACATCTTAGTCCCTGATTTAGGGCTCCACAAATATTCTTTAGATGCATGACTTTTTGATAAATTCAGATCACACAAATAGATCATTTAAATTCGTCTGATTTATTCTATGTGGCCCCTCAGACACGTCAACAAAGTCGAGGTCGCTTTCCTTGTTTTCTTCTCCCTTCTCCCTTCTCAGGATCGGGAGTCTATGAATCTGATGGGGATGGTATGTGAGGGTAGGTAGGACTATGTAACATAGGTCTTTTAGCTGAAGCGATGTTAGGATATTTTACTTTAGTTCTTGGTTTATTTGATATGCCAGCGATGTTCGTACAAATGTAACAGGATAAAGAATAGCTCTCTCCACATAACTGGAACTGCAAATGGCATGTGATAAGACTTTCTAATGCTAATCTAGGGGTGAAACACAATTACAAAAGAAGGGTGGGTGATTTCTGTACGCAAAATTCTGTTCCCGTTACGAAATCTTTGTATATTATGTAATAAGAATGGTGTATGTAGTAGTTTGTGTATTTTTCCGCGAAATATCATTCCACTTATTAAATGAAAGATAACACTTTCATACTGAAGACATTTTTTCCGGGTGAAGCATGTTTTGCGATAAATGCTTCAGCAATTTTCAAAAATAACGGAACGTGTTAAGATTATTAGATATCGATATTATACAAACATGTGTAAAATGTAGGTAAAAAAAAAGAGGTAAAAAACGCACATAATATTTAATTTCTTAAGAGTCTTTTTGATCTTAAACGCTTTTTAAAATCGATATGACTACAATTTAAAACTGAGCTTATTCCTATAGAAAAAAAATGACGAATATACTTCTCCAACACCAAACCGCTTCTCATAAATAATTTTTAAAGCGCGAATAATATCAACATGAGTATAAATTTACATAAGTTCAAGTGGGTGTTAAGTACTGAATCACAGAACTATATTTGATATTATGTACGCTTATTTCGGCATCTATCTCAGAGGAAACCTAGACAAAAGTGCTTTTTGAAAACATCTTTCAGCTGTTCGAAAATCGTTTGGCAATTTAGTACTTTTTGTGGGCACATTCTGATTGATATTGACGCTGAAGATTCCCTATCGTATGATTCAGTTCAGTTTCAGAGGGGATATCATGTGCAGAGCAATATTTTTAGGAAGGATATGACACAGAAAGGCAAAATATAGGCTATATTTACTCCCCTTGGTCACGTTTTCCTATATTTTACCGACAATATTTACATAAACATTGAAAGTATGATTTATTTCTATAATTTCTCGTTGAATAAAGTTCACGCTCGTAACGTTTGCCAGGTCTATGCGGGGCCGAAAGATAATTTGGCAGTTATAACAAGTATCATCTTCTCGCCTTGGCATATAAACAAAGGTATTTCCAAAATCGCCGCGAAATATAGAACGTAAATGATATGTGAATTTAGAACTATGTCACGCTGTACTTACTTATTCTGCAATACAGAAAAATCGATTAAATTTACAAAATATGTGTGGTTCACGTCTACTTGGCATTACAACAAAATACCAAATACTGCCCTCTATTCACTGTTGATATGCTCCCATAATTCATGCGGCTATGGAAGATTTTTTGCATTATGTTCTTTAAGAAAATTGAATGTGAAAATGACAGTGTGACAGACAAATGTGAAGTGGCACATGTCGTCGCGCGTAATTCTGCAGGAGGATTATATGAGTATGAATGAACAATTACAAAAGAAATCTTGGCAATAAAGAAACAGGCAGATTAGCAGGAGTTCAGGCACACGCAAGTCAGAGAATCCATTTCCTGATGCATTGCTAAAGCCACTATAACTCTTCTCGAACAAGCAAACAGCACAAGATACCTGAGATTACCTAGAAGGAACCTTCACACTTTTTTTTCAGGATGAAATTAACTGGAAACGTGTTATGCAGGAGTTGCCAACATGAAGATGAGACAATGGAATATTTCCTCTGCGAGTGCTCTGCATTGGGGTCAATTAGAGAAACTATCCTGGGTGAAAATCTGCTTGTCGCAGGTGGTTTTTCTGGGTAACATCTTAACCTATGCCAATCGATAGCTACGCTATTATCCTCAGTAGTAAAACTGAACTCACAAGGGAACACAGGTAAATGTACCTCAGCGATTTAAAGAGGTTTATAGATGAATTTAACGTAAAAACAGTGGTATTTTTTTCAGGTGCCCAATCGTCCGTTTTTTGGAGTGAAGGGCACGTTGAACGCAACACTACCCTCCGCTGTTTACTCCAATAACTCTATAAGATGCCGTTGGGAACTACAATGTAGAACATACTTCATAAATTGATTGGTTGTAGCAGTCTACGCTACAGAGTTACTGCAAATAGATCAAAAGCTTCAACTAAGTTTATTTTATTATTTATAATTAAAAGATAAACCTGAATTATGCTTGGCTAAATTTAAATTCTTGTATAAGAATACCTACTTTTGATGTTATTGATGGAAATTCTTGCTTTGCTTTCCTAAATAACGTAGTTTCCCTCTTTAGAATTTTGAGAGATATCTTAACATTCTAATTAAGGCGTTGTTTGTGACCAAGGTTTAGTATTTCTGCACAATTTTTCCGAAAACTTGCTCAGTTACAGTCTTTAATTAAATCAATTGCCATCGCAATGTTTCTTCAATCTATTTAAGTACGCATGGCATAAAAGTGGATACATCGTCGAACGGCCACTACATTTTAAAAATTCTGTAAGATTCTGCTTTCAAAAGGATACCACAACGCCGCTTGAAAATTTCTTACCGGAGGCTGAGTTGCTGAGCGTGAAACTGGTACCTTTCATTTCAACATTGTCTTAACTTTTTTTTTACACCAGTTTTTGAGTTTTGAGACAAACAGTGAAAGGTAATGTTGCGTTTAGGGTGCCCTTCACTCCGAAAACGGGCGATTGAGGATCTAAAAGAATTATCTCTGTTCTTGCAGTAAATTGACCTATAGGCCCATGAAGTTTCATTTCTATCATCGAGGCACATTTATGTGTTCCCTTGTCAGTTCAGCTATTATCTTCAGCGGTAAAATTCAACTCACAATCAGTTCAGATTTATTTCTGAAGATAAAATGTTTCAGTGCTGTGGTGGTTATATATAGTGGAATACGTGAGTTTTATGTTTGCAAGTAAATAACATTTTTAAATGTGGGAATATTTATATTTCTGTACTCACGCAAATATTTAGCCTACTGCTATAATTATCGCCAATACTTTTCCTAACTTATTCCAAAGGTTCATAAAGGACATTTGTATGAAAAACTTAATTAAACTGTTAATGTAACTAATTCGGCAGCTAGAAATCAAGTTATTTACTAACGTTTTAAATTAGTAATTTATCCTATTTTTCGGTAACTTTTTTATAAAGGCGCACAATCTCCAAAAATGTGTTTTTTTATACATATATAATATATAAACGAAATATCACAGATGTTATATCGGTCATTCTTTACGTAACCTCCAAACCATAAATTAGCCTATATTATGAATAGTTCAGTTAAAGATAAATTCATATATTTACGTCTGATGCGATAAACACACACATTCCTAAAAATATGCGGCTGCTTAGTAGTGATTTTTTTTAAGAAAACGATTTTCACCGCCAGGCTTAGCGCTGCTTGAAATCAGCGCGGCTGGCTTCACCTTTGCGTGCTGCATAGGAGTATCGATTAACATGCAGAAAACTAATAGCCTATAATGTTATTTTAAAGCTCTCTTCCTAAATGTTTTGTTTAAAATTATAATTGTAAGTGCTTATTTATATCTATGCAGGAAAAATATTTAGTAAACGGTAGCAGTTAGGGAATGTCTGGATTACCATTAAGCAAGGAATTTTTGGCACCTAGCTGCGAATTCTTGCTATATGTTTGTCTAAATTGTTCATTGTTGAAATATTGTTTCAAAATGTTTTAGAGACTTTCCGAAATATAATCTAGAAAGTGAGATTAATTTTAGGTGTCGGTTTGTAAACTAAGCAATATATTAAAATGATTAAATTTTAAAATGTCCTTCAAGACTGCAGTCGCTTAATAATTGTTGTTTCTTAGTTGCATTGGAAGCATGTTATTGTACGCGTTTACAAAATATTTTTTCGATCTTAGTGTTGCGATAGCGGGCTAGCCAATAATTTACAAGATTATTTTAGAACAACATAATTGTTTAACTGGATTGTTATACATAAGTATCAGTATTTCATGACAATATTCTGCAACTTGTCAATGGGTACGATCCTAAAACGAAATTTCAGCCCATACTACACAACCTCCATCAGTTGTAAGTGCTCAGTTGCTTCATCAGCCTATAAAACATTGTCTAGTCATTGTGGATTCATTCGAATTTGTGGTAGAAATGTAAGATGACGAAATAATATTTGTTTCGTTATCGTTTTATTTCTACAAAGAATCTTTCCTTGAAATACATCCTGAAGAAACGAATTTTTATTACACTCTGCACAATTCTGCGAAATTATTTACGCTATAATCCCGTAAAACAATAGGAAGCTTGTAGTACAAATAAACAATAGTGTAAGATAGGCATTTTACGCGTTTTATGTTGGGAGTGCTTTCGGGGTTTATTAACTAACTAGAATTACTTCATCGGTTAATCTAAATGTAGTTATGACGGTTTCTTTGATTGAGTGTTTACTATTGAATTTTTTAATGTTTCTTTTTGGGTTAATGAAGATTTATTTTTTTCTTGTTTGTTTGTTTTGTAATTCTAGAAGTCCTACAATGTTTAATTCTAATTATAAATTCCAAAACACATTCCCCCTGCAACTAGCAAGAGTAGCGTCTTTGCCAATTAGTTCAATGGTAAGTATTTTTAAAAGAACTATAAATTCCATACGCTGACACAGTCGTAAAAGCTCTATGAGATAGAGCAAACAAGTTCGAATTATGCGATAAAAACATGGAATTTGGCGTATTTTTAAGAACATTTACGTACTATGTTTAAATTAAGTTATAGTCACATACCTTCTTCTATCGTAATAAATATGAAAGAACCTATCACGGTGTAAATCAGAAGTATTAAAACACGGGAACACGTGATACAACAATTTTTTACTGAAGTCCTGTTTTAATTGGTAGCATATGAACATTTTTTCGTCAAATTTGCGTTCGGGTAAGCCATGATTTTATAAAGTAAAATCGCAGCGATAACCTTTTTAGTTTAACTGTCGCTATTTTGCCCTACATGAATTGTTTATCAGCTTGTTTGTAAGACATTATCTTGAGCTGATGTTAAGTCTTGAATAACAACAATCGATTATCTCAAATATGGTAATGTCGCATAAAAGAATCAAAGTTGTCTATGTACATACATCGTATCTCAAAAACCTTTTTCAAAGACAAGCAAATATATATTTTAGTTGGTTAATAAGTACATTTTGTACATTAACGTGTCTTAGGGGGTATTAGGATTATTGGTTCTTTCTTCTTTGACGAAATTCTCACGGGGCAGTGATATCTGCTTCTTTTTTTGAGGGATGCACTTGTACCTGCTCTTGTAGATTTTGAAGATTTGGAAGTGGAATTTTGTATGAAATGAGTCGAAATAGTCCTTACGTCATTTTCAATGTACAAAATGAATGTGCCTATAGATTGTCTGCATTTCGAATTCGATTTAAAGGAAACAATCACTTCATTTCTTCTTATTATTTTTGCGTTTTGGTGTTAATAAAATTTATGTTTTTCACTCTTTAAACGACTTTTATTCGAAAAAAAAATGAAATTGAGAGTTGTCATAAAAGAAAATTGCCTATGACATCCTTACTTGAAAACCTTGAAGCGGATTGATGCAAACATGTTTATTCTTAAAAAATAAAATTAAATCTGTCTGAGAATTTCTTTGAAAAACAAATTGCTTCAAATTTAAAGAATTTATACCATAATTTTGCCGCGTAATGCATGTACAGGTGTCCACAAACTTTTCGCAATTGTAAAATTGTGTAAACAGCAGAAACCTAAAATTTTCCAATAACATAATAGAAATCTTTCAAAATATCTTCGTGATCGACAAGTAGCGAACTAGGCATTTACTTTGTTATCTTAAACAGAACATCCTGTGTATTATTACATATTTTTTCTTATGGCAGCATTTAAAATCAAAAATCTGCGTTGATAGGTTTCTTCTTTTACAAATAAACCAATATAATATGAGCTTCATATGTCTATTTTTAACAGATTTCGCGATATTTATTATTTTGTCCCCAATCGCCTAAATTTAATTTTATTGAAATTTATTAAATTATTTACAAGGTCCCCTATATTTACCGTATTTTTGTAAAATGATGGATATGTTTAACATTTAAAGCAAAACCTGAGTCCTGCATTTGAGTATCCCATCCGGAGTTTGGTTGAGATGACAACAGTAAACAAAACATACCGATATTACCAACTGTTGATTCAAAATTTTGAGCATATGTAGCCACTTACGAAATGACTCTTCTTTTATATAGAAAGAGTTAATACAAGTGATTTATGTATGAAGTTTAAGATAACGCAAATATCCCGAAGTGCAACACTTAATAGAAGAGAAGTGAACAGCTTTTACAAACGTTTGCGTAAACGTATCGAGGTGGGAGGGAGGAATTTCGAGCATTCAGTGTAGGTAGATAAGAAGATAGCTACTAATTATTGCAATAAAAGTTAGAATAGCGGTTTGTTAAGTTTGTTAATTGTGTGTTGCACGTTATTGTTTTTCTTGTTAGATTGCGACATGCTGAAGTTTTCTTTTAAGAAACAATTCATATCCATTTTCCCTAATAAATATTTTTTTTTACGTTTTTTCAACTACAGAACCATCAGCCCACGTTCTTCCAACCACACACCCCACACTAGATTTCGAATTTTTTAAAAGAAGCAAATTTAGGCGATGGATAAATATCTCGAAGCCCCCTTGAAGCAGATACATGATACCCAAATTTTATTGGTTTGTTTCTAAATGAAGATAATATTTTTATTCTTTATACAATAGCCACAATTCTACAATTCTAACAGCCTAAAGGTTGATTGATTTTTCCCTCGATATATTTTCAATAGATTTTCGTGGTCCAGTTTTAATCAAGGCCGCTCATATATCCATTATAACTTTCAACGGGGATATTATTAACTTAAATTGGATTGTTGGAAGATACACCTGGAACACACATAACCTGTATGTATATTTATCAGCAGCAACTGATTTATTTTCTGTTTATTTTCTATAAACGTTGTCGGTGCAAATTTGAGGCTTTTTAATATAGAGCGTCTTCACGGGTACATATAAGTAAGTATACAAACATGTTATTTTCCACTTTTACCGGAAAAATCTTCATAAAAAGATTTGCTTGTTTTGAAAACATTTTTATTTTATTTTTTATGAAAATCAAAATATTGATTAAATGTACAGTGTGGTCAGGAATAAAATACGTTATTTAGGAATAGGTTGAATAAGTAAAAGGAGCACGTATGTGAAATTTCAACGCCATTCTTTGCCGTTACAATTTTTTTCTTATTGTTAGTTGGACCTCGTTTCATGTTAATAAGCTATTGGCTTGAACTACCGCACACTATTCACTATTATTGCTATTATTATCATCATTATAGTCGGGCCATGGCATAGATGTCTTTAGTCACTGTGATTTAAATAAAGAGATCTATTAGAACCGTGCGTGTTAGAAAAGTTGCTGGCTTTTAATGAACCATACTACTGTTCTTTCTTCAATTCAGTGGGCGCGAGAAATGGCCTACTGAATGGTTGATGTGTATAACTGATGGCGCAGGATATATTTTGTCGTCTCCAGATCTTAATGGCATAAACAATAGATTTGATTTTCAGCTCTTTCTAATTTATACAAGTGGTAGTTTAGAGCTGTATAACTCAAAAATCCTGCCAGTAATCTCTAAAGTTCTCTTTTACTTAAATGTGGCACCTTCTTTGCTGTCTGATTTTGATCTAGCATACGCCTACGACCAATGAAAAGCATGTTCGCTTGATTTTACTTTATTTAAAATATTCGGGTTCTATAGCTGAGATTTAAGTGATTGGATTCTGCAGATCTCTATTTTTTTGAAGAAAATCAATAATTTTCATATGTTGCTTTTCTTAATTCCATTCAGTGCTTTGTATTCTACATAATATAAAGTCTAATAGTTTTAATATAAATTACAGTGATATTAGTAAGCTGATACAAATATTATTTAGTAGATTTTCCCTATTTTCTGCCGCTCATTGTAGAAAACGAAATTGATATTTAACATTTGAACAATACTAAATCTGCTGGATACGGTAATATATCTTTTATTGTTAAACATTGTTCAGACTATTTAAACGCGTTTAATTAATTTTTCTTTTCAAATCGCCACTACTCCGTCTAAAGTCAAAGAAAGGTGATAATAATGATTTAAAGAACTAAAAGTTATTTAATAAAGTGTAACATGTTAACAGCGAAATGATAGCGAAAACATCTGTTGAATTGAATGATATCGACAAATGAATCAATTGATTATTAATGGGTAAAAACATAACGCGTTTACTTTCACAATAAAGTTAAATCTACAAGATAGGATCTATTCTTGTGAAACATCAGCAAAAGTTTTAAATATAAATAAATAATAATAAGGTACATATTGCAATGGTTGCAAATTCTATAATAAAATGCTTGTAAATATAAGAAAAGCAGTTATAAACTTAGTTCAGAAATATATACTGTGAATTAGTTGTCGTCCTGTAAACGATTTTGAAGTCGCCACTAGATAGTCTTTTTTCTTATGGCTTGTCTTAATAAATATGTATCTATCTAAATATGTTAAAGTGCCCCATTATTTTTTGCTATAATTACATACATTTGCTAATTACTAATCTCTCATTGGTCTACTACTTACCTTCAATCGAAATGAACATCAAGGCACCACCGACAGTGTATATAACGATAACGATAGACAGAAAAATGTGCGTAAACCATCTACGACTTAACCTACTGAGTTTATTGTAACACCAGAGTGAACACTTCTCCCCAATACCCAACCCAGACCTTGCCGTTCCGATGGTAAAGTCCTTGATATCATTGAACTGATTGAACATATAACGTGACGCCTTCCTGGTGTACAGATAGGGCGCCGAATTGGGGTGCGGGGAGATCCCGTGCATGCTAATATTGGCGCTGTAGTTTCCACCACCGCTTATTGGCTGGGATGCGGTTAATCTCGGTGACGGTTGGGAAAATCCCCCAGGTTCTGGTATCTGCAAAGTTGGAGGTGCCCATCCTAGGTTTTTCCTACGACTTCTCCTAGTTTCGCCTCTGGTTAATATTGTCGGGGTGCCAGGATCGCTTCTAGGTGGCGTTGGGGGTGTTATCGGCGACGATAAGCTTTGCGAATCCATAGTTCACTTTGAAGGGTAAGATCTGAGTATTGTGTGTCAATAAAAAAGGTCACATCGTGTTTATCACAAGAAAATCACACTTAATCTCTTAATTTGTTTACGTTAAATCCCTGAAGGTGTTTATTAAATTAATACCGATTTTTTTTTCGCGGAAAGTATTGAAAATTATCGCTATGATTTTCGATTACGTCTTCTGCGGGATTGCCGCAATGAGATGTCGAATAGGTCGACTCAGGCCGTCTACTGCGTACGATGCCGAGAGTCTAGGCGCCAAGTAGCGTCGTTTTCCCGATGCCGTGCGGGTTATCTTTGTGTTTGCGAGAACTTCGTTTCTGGCGATTTATAAATATTTCTCAGTGGACTGTCTCTTTTGTGTATCCCTCTATGTACATACGTATATATGTATTGGTGTGTGACGACTCTTCTCGACACGACGACAGACACAACTACATACTATACGAAACGGCGGTTGTACCACGCTGTTATAGAAGATGACGCCTTGTTTGATTAATGAGGATGGGAAGTGGCAGGATATTACTGCTGAGAGACGTTTTCTGAAATTTTATGCGTAATGCTCGAAGAAGTGGAATCTTTTTTAATAGGTAAACCATCCTATTAAAAACGATTCCACTTCTTCCAGAAATTTACGCGTCAAAAAGTTTACTACTCGGGTTTAGTTTTTGAAGAATATTATTTTGGTTGTGGATGTCAATTTTCGAAAATTTATCATTCTTGTACACTGGAACAATGTGGCCTTCTCTCCAAATAATGCTAGTTTGATCGCTTTTCCTTTTCTCATTTTTGTTATACATACTTATATTAAACGAAGGAGGAAATGAACAATACAAGACTTGAACAGCAAAAAAAACGGAAGGTCACTTGGAGACACCCAACAGGAAATACAGAAAATAATTAAAAAATAGACAATTAACAAAATATTCAAACTAGGTAAATTTCGAGGAAGACCAACCATATAACCAAATGACCCCCCGCCGTTTAAGTGTCGATCTTATTTAACCAAATAATATACACGACCAACGTTTTGTTGAATGCGTATAGCTTGAGATCGATCAATACTTTTACGTTTTTGCGAATTCCTCTACCACATTGAAACTCCCGAGACCTAATACCAAATGATTTAAGGTAGTGTAATTCCCAAATATGCTAATCATATCTTTGTGAAATTGCTTTGGTATTAGAGCTATTCTTGAAATGTTTGGTAAGTAACTTCTTCTCGTGCATCCGTTATATCTTTTTATTCTGTAATTTATCTACTTTTTTCTCGTTTTATTGTCCATGTTTCGCTTTCGTGTAAGGGTTGGGACCGTTTCAATAGATATACTTTTGAAGTAGGATTTTTTCAACATGCTTAGACTCGTTTCAAAACTAAAAATTCGTATATTGCTTCAAGGTAAAGGTAGAATGGTAGCAAATTGCATTTCCCGTCTTTGAATGTTCTACACTTATTAGCAACAGAAAGTAATGGATTTCTCGATTTTGGCCTGACCTGGTCTGTGGTCAAAATTTGGCATTTCAGCATTTCTACTGTGAAAGGAAACTGCTTCAGATAAAGCCTTTTACTCTTTAGAAGGTACAGTTTGACATATAATACGCAATATATAAATATAAAAAGATTGATTAATGCTTTTGCGGCAACAAAACGAAATTTTACAACCGGGAAAATCAATAAGCCGTATTTTCTTAAAACTTTCGCGCAAAAACGACAGATGCACACCAACACACGTTTAACAGTAAAATGAAGCAAATTTATATCATTACGCCTGTGATAAATAAACAAGAATGATGCTGCGGTATATTTCCTAAATGTATTGTTCGTTAATAATCCCCAAACGACCCGTTTCAAAAGATCGGTACTTCCGAGAAATTCTTGGAATGATAATAAAAGGGACTTTATTGTGGTTGTCGCAATATTTCTACTTTACATAATAATTTATGGCTTTAATCGCTTAGAAAAGAATGTATGCTTAATATTTTTCTAATTTTATGTATTAATAATTGTATACAGTGTGATATAATAGGTTTTTAATTGTATGACCGAACTTCACTGAACCGCGGTGTACGTGCAGAGCACAAAAATGGAGAATAAGTGAATAATAGGAATTTTTACTAAAATTCTGCCGATAAATGGTTAACCGACAATATTTATCTCAACATTTAATTTTTTTTTTAAATGACTCTTTTGCAGTAGAGGTAGAAATGATAACACACTACCAGGATGCGTCAAGAGAAGTAAATTATTTATGAACATTATGAGCATTTTGTCAAATCAACGGAAGCTACATAGCAACAGAATCTGGTTCTCACTATGGTGGTCAAATTTGAGCGATTTGGGAATGTTGGAGGTGGCAGTCATCTGTCAGAGCACGAGCGTTGCGTTAGAACACGCTTTCTCTCGAATTTGGCTGTCACTGAACACTAGTCACCAGATATTATTCAGTACGACTTCATTACATTGCAATTCTTCCTACTATTATAATCGGAAAATTATAGAGATCCTTAAACATCCTAAGAATGTCAACAGAGCCCTTGGCAGGCATATAGAAGCCCATCATCCGTAACGACTAATCCTCGATTAATAGTGATCGCTACTAGATGAAACTGACTGAGAGGGAAACTGTTGATTCCGGCAATTCAACTTGTAAACGGTGATACGGCATATTTTGAAACAAAAAAAAAACAATAGGTTGACCCACCAACATTAAACGAACTAATTGATGATCTATCACACATCGTCCTGGAGTTCAACAAATATGTGAACAACGATGATAAATAAAAACACCGAGAACAGTAAGAATGGCCAGAACCGTGAATAAAGGCCTGATTATTTTCGAGAACCGGTTCATTGCAGGACTAGTTAACATGCGTTCTCAAGAATCAGTTCAGTTCATTTAGGATCAACTCTAGTTGTAACATCTCGAGAGATATTCCTATGTGCTCAAGTACACTAAATGTAGTGTGTATTAAGAACACGGATCTTTTGCAGCTTTTAATATTTATCCGCTACATACATTGTAGAAAAAAAATTAAATACATTGTAAACCAGGCAATATTAAAGTTGAAGAGTGATTACGTGGTTTGGAATAGTAGAAACACATGCGTAAAATCAGAAAAACGTATTTCCTATAAGTAATAATGGTAGGTATGTTACACCTATAAAAGTTTCAATAAATCATGGCAAGGTATAAAATACCCATAAACACATAATTAATATAGTAGTACATAGTAACATATAACTCGACTCAAATACTAATTGTACTTATCACTAGGAATTTAAAAAATGCACTTTGTACACATTTCATAACATTAAACGCGAGAAATATAAAATAATTTATACGAATGGGTCACGTTATTATTTATTATAAAAATTTAATATGTCTATAAATCGTCTAAGATACTTTATTTCTTACATATGTAAATCGTTACAGTAAAGAAAATATTAGCGCTATTTGACCATTAATTTTCGAAAACCTTACTCACACTTCCTCTCTATCCATCAGCTGCAATAAACGGCATGTCATACACGACCGTTTACCTCATGCAGCGATCTCTTTACGGCCGCAAGTTGCGAGATTATTATTAAATATTGCTATTACTAATCGCAGCGGCAATAACACACGCTTCTACAATGTTTAGATTTGCGAATTGACGCATAAACCGCGTTAAAGTGACCGCTTTACTCGCTGCACGAGGATTTAAAACGTTTTACCCGATGTAATTAAATGTAATAATTTTCACGAACGTGCTGAAACTTTCCGGAATGCGCACTCTAAAATTATTCGATGATGTATTTTTTGGTGAAGGAAAGGATGTATTCAGGAAGTTACGTTTTACTTAAACTTTCTTAATCCCTTTGAGTACTTGGATCTTTGATGTCTGTAGGTGTAACATCTCGACAGAGTCAAGGCACTTAAAGATATGTCTACCAAGATTGCGTTGATAGGTGGAGAAAAGCAAAGAAGAAACTGTGTGCTGCTATGCATTCTTTGGTAACTGAAGAGTGTCAGCAAATGAACGTTTGTAGAAGAATGAAAGCTGTATAGCCTTATTTTCCAACAATAACTGGATGGTGTAACAAATTTTGACTAAGAACAGAAACCATTAAAGAGTTGTTTCTTCTACCCAGGTAACATCGACAGATGAAAATGAAAGACAGTACTTTTTGAAATGTTAATAACCAATAGTTGAGTGTAGGCTTTCACGTCCGTAATCCATAGTAGAAATGTCTTTCGGGTGATGTCGTGTAGTTAATATTTTACTTGACGTTTCGCTGACCATCCTGTCAGCTTCTTCAGAAGATTTCGAAAGACTGCTGTTGTTGTCTTTTGCTCCTCGTTATATATCCTATTTCTGTTCCGCTTTGCTGATCCATAACCGTTCTGCTCTGCTGATCCATAACCGTTCCGTTCCGCTGAATCGCGTCGTTCGTTGTATGACGACTCCGTAGTGCTAATTTCCACGTGTTGCTGATCTTGTATCCATCTTCGCGATTGAAGTTGTTGGTGTTCTTCATTATTTCTATGGATTCGCGTATTATCCTCGGGTAGTAGTGGCTGGTCCTGGCTAATACCTTAACGTCGCTGTAGCTTATGCGGTGGTCTCCTTGTTGGTGCAGGTGTTCTGCTACTGCAGATTTTTCAATATGCCTAAGGCGTGCGTCTCTCTCGTGCTCTTTCACTCTGCTCTGAATATTCAGAACCATTGAAATAACCAATGTGAAAACTGGTCATTTCAGAATCCGTATAATATTAGCTGGTCATAACGAAATTGTTCAGCAAATTTGACTTCTACCGATGAGCAGAATAACTGCAGAATTTGGTACGATATAAACAACAAGGTAATGTCCTTTTGTGCCAAATCAGACCAAACCTCAAGAGCATAAGTTGGGGGTGGACAATTTTGCATAAGCTGGTTTCGAAATTCGATAGTACTTCTTTGTTTCTAACCAGAAACCGAAGTATCAAATTTCATCCTTCTAAACTTAAAAATTACGAGGCTCCCAAACGAAAAATATCGCGTGCCTACATACAAGAGGAACCTATTGTCCAAATAGTTTTGATTCTGCGTTGACGAGTCATTAGAATTTGAAACGTTTAGTATCTAATTAGAATGTTGACACCAGATTCCAGAAAGACAAACGTTCCTCAAACTTTATAAATTTGATTTTGCAGTCTTATAGTTACCAAATAAAATAACCTAAAGGAAAAATTAGAACTTCTTTTAACACTTACCTTGTATTTTTATTTTAAACAAACCATAATATTTACATTAAATTATTTAAAAATCAAGTAAATTAAGTCAGCAAATGTTTACAACCGAAATAAATCGCTAAAGAACCAATAAAATGTTATTGGATTCGTATCGTTGAGTTTAATTTTCCATTCGTGTTTGTAAATCAGACGTTCTATCGAATCTAAAAAAAATTTTGTGGGTGTACTAGAATTAGGAGCATCAGGTGAATTCATGTTAAGTAGATATTACGTTAAAATTTCCTAAACATTGCTGTAAAAGTAATTTGTTTTGCCAATAGGTGGTTTTATAGAAACTTTTTCCAGCTTCGTCTCTTCAATTCTCTCAATTTTTTATTGAAAGAATAACGCTGTGTGATTGTAAAAACAGTATTAAAAAAGGGGGTTCATAATCAACTTCCTAGATTATTGCTTTGTAATTAACAATATCCTGTTCTCACATCTACACTTTGCAGGAAATAGTGGTCATGTTTATTTAATGCAATAAAAATTACATTAAGAGTTAAATGACATAAACATTGTAAAATACGTATGAAAGCGTCTCGTACAGTGATAAAACATTGATACAAACGTCATACGCTCAACGCTAGTAATTTTAGAAGTCATCTACACTAGTCAAAAGCATTGTATAAGAGAAATTGTTCACAATTTATATCTAGGTCGTTAGCATAGATATTATGAACAAACGAAAGCTCAAGCATAGATCCTTGCGGAACACCCCGGTGAACGAATATTCACCATACTAGGCCTTTCTTCTTAGAAATTAACATATTGTTCTTCGCCTTTGAGATATGATGCAATTAACTCATATCCGTCTATAATAGTGCAATTAATGTAGAAGAATAGAGTGCTGGACTGCATCGAAGGCACGTGTTAGGCCATAGCAGACTAATTCTGTGCTGTCATTCTTGTTCAGCACATCCAGCAGGCAATTCAAGGCTATACTGTTACCTGTGACTACGCTGAGTTATGGAGAGTACGTTATTTTTTGCAAAATAGCCCACGCGATCGGCATTTGTATCTTCTAAAGCTTTTGATATGGCCGGTAAAACAAAATAATAGTACTTTATTGTAAAGTTAGGTTTTGGAACAAACCAAAAGGATAGAGGAAAGAAAGAATTGAAGTACTGGCATATAAAGGACAAATCGTAGATAAGACATCGAAATACGAATATCTCGGTGTAGTGTTCGCATCATTCACGGTAAGATGGAAATGGAAATAAAACGATCGAACAAATGAATATATACAACTTAATAACGATACCAACACTAATATACCAGCGATACATGGGTAACGAAAAAACAATGATAAAAATAAGTACGATAAATATGGCGGAAATGAAATAACTTAGGAAAATAGCAGGAAGAACAATGTTCAACACTATGAGAAGCGACAAAGTTAGAAAAGAACCCAAACAAGAGCCATCATACTCGTATCATATTCGTAAGTGTCGAGTGTTTCTTCGTGCTTTTAAGTCTATAAACTACGTCATATTTTTCTGTCTCTACTAATCATTTGAGGTTTTCCCAACTTCTACCTGTTCCATATCATTATCAATTCATGTTCCTCTAAACCAATTATATCATATATAACAAAAAGATGCGTAGGCTGGCATGGATATCTGAAGAGGAGCAATGTACAAAACTTGATAAGAAGAGCAATTGAGGCAAACAGATATAAGAAGAGAAGGTAGGGAAAGATGGTTAGATCAAGTGAAGGGGGAGACAATAATGCAAATGAACGAACTGGCAGGGGATCGGAAGGCATGAAGGAATGAGTAAAGAATGAACTAAAGTAGCTACATGCTACTCCAACGCTCGAGAGAGCAAAAGGAGTCTCCGAGAAGAAGTAGAAGAAGAAGAACACAAATATATACTAATTACCAACTTTGTACAATATTGCATCTGGTCTCTTTATGCCAAAAACCATATATGTCTGACGCGCACTTCCAAAGAAATAACGATTTCTGTAAATGCGTTTAGTTTTAAGACAATAGTACCTATTTACCACGAAAAAACTCTTCTTTCGCATAGGCATATTCTTTCAACCCCGCGGAGATAACACGCGCTGTATATTTTAGATTTTTTTCTTAGAGTTGTTGTTCATTATGTGTTCATTAGAACTTATTTAAAAGAGTTCTGAGAAAGTTCCAAACTGGTGTTTTGACAAACTTCCTTAAAGACTATCACGCGAAACCGATTTATTTTCAGTTTTTTTAACTCTCCGACTTTACAGTAAGCATGCTTGCCATAGCTTAACGACACCGATGCGAGTTACATAAACCAAAACTCCTAGAAATCTGATTCAGGCGCTCGCAAAGCTCGACTTCTGACACTTCTCTCCTTCATCTGTCGACGATAAAATTAGAAGTTTGTCGACGTTTGATGCGCGCCATGACCGAAATAGACATTCGTTTTTAGGCTTCGGGTTTTATTTAGACCGTTTGACGTCACAGTTATTACGAATTCGTTAGACGTGCTTATGTATGTCATAGATTTACGGCTGTGGCCTTCCTCTAACGCGCAAACCGAGAGTGGTAGCGAAACAGACGTGCAAAATCGGTGCCCAGCTGTTCGTAGAAATCGTAGCTATTTACGATGCGTCTAGGAGGCTAGTGTGTAGCTTAGTCTTGTGAATTTATTTTCTTAGGTAGTAACGTATATAGTTATTAGCATACAATGGTTTATGTTGTTTAAATTTATTAGAGAATAATATTTGAATTTTGAATTTTGCTTGAAAAAAAAATTAAAAAGTACAAAAGTTAGAATCTAAATTAGGTAGGCTAGGTGTTGCATTTCCCGGGTTACTAATGTGTATTTTTCCATTTTACCGTTGATCTTATTCCTTCCTATCTGTGTCAGTAATAGAAACGAATAGTCAGGGTCTGTGATGTATAGTAGTTAGTTGTTTTATTTTGCTGTGTAGGTTATTGCGGATTGTGGCGAAATAAGCCTTGATTCTGAACGCCTTAAAAAAAGGAGGAGTGATTATGTTATTTTTAGTGTTAACTGTAATCTGTTGCGTTCGTAACTAATAACAAAATTCCATTTTCTTTTTTATATGAGAGTAACGGAGATACCATTTTAGTTCTTCAAGGTTTACTTAAAAAAAACTTCATAAACATTACAGGGCTATTTTATTCACTTCTTCTTCTTCTTCTTGTCCTTGCTTTTGACTTCTTTAGGCCTCTGCCAATCGTCGAAGATTCCCATGAAGAATTCATCGGTAGCCGCATCCCCTAAGGGAAACACGAACCTCTTGTTCTCCTCCAGCTTCATCAACTCGGCTTCAACTTCTTCCTGTAATTTCCTCTGTTTGTCCAATTCCGCTTTTTCCTCTTTAGTTAACTTCTTCGGCTTCTCTTTCTTTCCTTTTTTAGCACCACCTTTTTCGCTGCTCTTCTTACTCTTTTTGTCACGACTCTTGCTGTCCTTTGCTTTATCCTTCTTGCTTTCCTTCTTGGAAGATTTAGAGGCTTTGGATTGCTTTGGTGGCTTTTCCTTTTTGAGCTTCTTTTTCTCGAATTTCGGTCTAGTGAATTGTTCTCTTGTAGCTTTCGGTATCTTCCATTCCATGTTCAGTTTCTGAGTTATCACTATTGGATCGGTTCTGGTTGCTAATTTGAGGAGGGTGAAGTGAAAATTCCTGTAGAAGCTTAATATATGATTATTAAGAATTACATCAGAACAATAATCAGAAATTAATGAACTACCACTATATTAACAAGCTAAGCAGTTAAATGTGAATCTGAAGGTGTATTTCTAGCATATCTTGAGGAAAGATCAATTAAGAGGGTTTACGCTTTGAGTAATATTCCCTTTGTTAAACTCTACCCCACCGTTAATTGAAAGATCCAAGTTTCAAGTAGTTTACGAGTTATTTTTAACAATTGCGACAATTACGATTTTCAAGCTGTAATTAGCATTGTTTGTATGCTTAAACTTACTAGTCGAAAACAAAGTCCACAATGGCACAAAGTACTCCGAATCCAATATATAAATTGACATCTTGTTTGTTGATCTCATTAGAACTGACCAATTCCTCCCAGTCTTCCTCGTCCACATCGATAGGCTTTTCCTTTTCTGTACTAGCATCTTCGGGCGCAACATACCAACCTACCCGTGGATCAGACATGTCCTGGATGTGTTTCTCCCATAGTTTGAACTGTTGCAATCTTTGCATTATTTCCTCATCGCTAAGACCAACTGTCGATTGCCTGATCATAACCTTGGAGTTGATGGACATTTTTTTCTCCTGGCCGAGGCTCTTGCGTGATCCTAACTGGGAACCATCTGCAATTAGACTCGGTTTCGTGCTAGAGGTCCTGCTGAACGTCAATAAGTCATTTTTCCAGAGCAAGTCATCCTTGGTTTTTTGAGCAGCGTCTACGTTTTGCTTGGGTTTGTCGGTATTTACGTAGTCGGAGTCTGGGGAATAGTGACGATAGAAGGAAAGAATGTCTCATTTTTCTGATCTTGTGGTTGTTTCAAGCTTACCTACGTCGATTTCAAGACCTGGAAATAAGTTCAATCTTGAAAATATATAAAATTATCTTATTTTTTTTTGACACATTACGTAGAATTAGAAACGGAGCAACGTATATTGAGTAGTTTTAAATATTTACTTGCAAATGTTTTGTAAATCATTTGTTTTATACTATTGAATAAATATTTAAAATGTAATTCGATTATTTACATTTCTTTCTTGGTATTGCAACTTCAATAAACGGCTTATGTTTGAATGGCTTTTTCCGATATTTTGTGTATGTAGTGCCAGGCAATAAGTACATTGGTGCTGTTTTGAACTATTTTTCGGTATAGAAAATTCAAAATTTACCTTCAAATTCTCCTCCTGCGTCGCTTTCTACTCTGAACAAATAGCCATCTACGGAAATATCTCTATCGCAGCCCGAACTCGATGATGACAACGGCAGAAATCGTTTGGGAATGTTAGAATCTGGTTGATGAAAGATCTTATAGTCCTTATTAGGAAATTGGGGTATTTCATCTTGACTTTGAGGTGCATTGTCGCCAGGAAGCAATTGAGACAGGTTATTTGCGCTAAAATCAGCACTTTCTGTGTTACCGCTATCTCCTGAAAATTAAGAGATGTATTTGGAAAAGTTTAGTAACTAGGGGGAACCTTTTTGAGCGGTTGGTGTCACTAATGTCGACAACTTTGTGGACATGAAGGTACTGGTTAAACTTGTCGGGAAGTCGTATTTATCCATGGACGTTTCGTCTGGAATTAAATGTATAATTTCCCGTTGAATAGGGGTGATAATGATACAGATTATTCAAAAAATTCCATTACCCATGTGGCAGAAGCATTCTTTGCGTTTAATGGTGTACATTCGATTTTGTTCGCCAATACGAAGTTCGATGACCTCCTGCGACGAACAGGTCGAAAACGAGATAGTGGAACGGGACGTATCGCTGGGGCTTTCATTAGAATTAGAACTTTCGGAATTTTCCTCCTTAACCTCCTCAGGGTTATCCGTTTTCTCGTTTTCGTGCGGGACTAGCGTGAAAAGCTCGTTAGGTAACGGAATCTCACTGGTACCTTCATTGAGGACATCAGCTGCCATAAATATCATCTCTTTGAATAACTTGAAGAAGTGCTTCCTCGATATACACATTTTGGAATCTGCAATTTCGAATCAATAACATCAATGGAAACATTTAAGATTTCAGCTGACCAATAATTATTTTAAACGCGTAAACTATCCACTCCAAAACCACTTTCTGCTCTTTCTCGCTTAAATAATACTCATCCTGTGCTTTCCATAGGCAATCCACTAAGATATCAATGAACCAGAATTGAAGGTAGTCGAAAGCATAATCGGTGCAATTTAGATATTCCCCTAAGATGCGCATACAGTCTTTGATGCCTATTTCACGAACATACGGAATTGTGAGGTCATTCAACGAAGGAAAACTTTCTGGAAATGAATGGGGTAACCTTATAACATTAGAAATGTTCTCAGGTGTGGATGGTGGCACTTCTAGATGGTCTTTCTCCTTTGAAGCGGTTGTGTAAAAGTAAATAGCTTCCGTATCGCTCAGAATTTTCGGCTCCGGCGGTGGATATTGCTCAATAACATTCATCTGAGCGCTCTCTTTTGCTTCTGGTGCCTTTTTTAATTCCTGTTTGTCTTTATTTGAAGGAGACATTTCTGTGGGATTACTTTGGAAGCTACTTTAGGGCTGGTGCTATTAGGATGTCATATTAATGTCACATATTTTAATGAACATCTCCACAGCAACATCTTTTTTTGGTTTCTTTAAACGATTTATTAAACTGATGTATCTAGCTATCTATAAGCTTCAGAAATGAAAAAAAAAAGAAAATCAAATCCACACACACAGGTGCTGCCATCTGTTTTCACAAACATGAATATTTATATAAACGTTATAGGTAAGCTATTATAAGAATGGCTTTCTCTTATATATTGATCGCTTCACTTGAACAGTATCTACATCGGAAACTAGATGGCATAGCTACCCTATGTAACATTGAATAAGTATGTATAATCAAATATTTTTTTGCAATTTTTTGTTTATTTTTTCATATTTTCTCTAATGTTTAAGGGGACAATCATGACTGCTAGATCTTTACGTTAAAGATCATCTGTACATTTCAATATTGGAAACCGTTATCCTCAAGATTGAACTTTTTAGGCGTTAGAAGGCTTCAACTTCTGTCTCGTCTCGATTTTAAAAAGCCATAATTCCCGAACGGTTGAAGCAATCTAAGCAAATTCCGCCTTTGATTTTTTTGAAAAAGCTTAAAATTTAGAGATCAAGACATTTTTTTAGAGAATGTGACCGTGTAGGTCTACAAACCGGATGCTTACATTTGCTTACATACATGGAAATGCATACATTTTGTTGGTGCACCTCAAAAGTTCAAATTATGGCGATTTTCTCATATCTCGGCAATCTTGTACACATATGGATGAAAGGTCTTAATAAATGCTTGAAATCTGAAAGACACAACTCACTAGCTCTAATTATTTAGGAAAACGAAAAAGACAGGATCCGTGTCAGTTCTTCTCTTAAGTTTTGATGATGATTTTGCCAGCCAAAATATTCAACGCTAATAAGTTAAAAAATAGAGCTATCAATGAAGGCTAAAATTTTACTGGATGGGATGATTGAATCGAACTTTTTCCATTTTGGCTATTTATGACTAATTAACTTCCACACAAAATTTTTATCTTGGCTCTGAGCAATTCTAGCATATAGACCTACAAGCAGATTATGTTGACAAATAAAACTGAATTTAACAAAAAAATACTTATTTCTGTGGTAGGCTGGAAATTTGTCAGACTTTCCTCGTACACATACATTGGTATTTCACAGTCCTCTCTATATAGTAAATGTACCGAAAAGTTTACTGGAGTGTTACCGTGCCTATCTGAACGTGTTCATGTATCTTTCGCGAAATGCCTAAGTTTCGCATGCTTTCCTACACTTTACAACATCGGAAGGTGTGGAGGAAGTTGTGCGTGGAGGAAATTCAGTGTTTATTCACGAAATTTCGGAGACTGCTTTTTAAAGATGTTAGGCGAGGACGTGGCGGAAAACTCGAAGTAAAGATTGCAAGTTAATGATGTGTGGCAAAAGTGTTGCCCCTGTATGGATAGGGGAAGGAGTTTGGTTTTGAAACTTCCAAATAAAAAATGAAAGATGTGAAATGAAATGACTTGAACCGTTACATTTCGCAATTTAGTTATTATTGAATTCTTGATCGAGTCTTTCTTTTTCACAATGACAAAAAAACATTTCAACGTTTCTTCAATAAATTTAAGCTATTTCGTAAATTGGCGTCCCGGTGGTCTAATGGTCCACATACATGTCCTTCGATCGGAACGGCGCGGGTTAATATAAATTAGAGTATGCCTTCTTCTTGGATAAGGAAGTAAAACCGTAGACCCTGTGTCAATACAATGTTTGCTATGTTAAAAATCCTCACCGGCGGTTGGAACACCTCTGAATTCGAGAAAATTCTAGTAAAATTGGCTAATAATCATAGTTGTAAATGCCTTGAAGTACTGCGTGTATTTCGTAATTCCGCAATTTGTTATCGTTGTAATAATAACAAATTGCGGATATATTTGACACTTTTGCCCTGAATTAATCACATGACTTAGAATTGTAATATAATTTTATATCATTAGCGGCTCACTAGGCGGGGCAACTGATTTTCCGCTGAACTAAAAAAGGACTAAACTAAAAAAGAAGACGACCAGCTAGCAAAGAAAAAAATTCTCTACCATTATGCGTCAGCAAAGCTAGTTCAGTTACGGTACGAATTGGTGTTCCATTAACCATATTAGTCTTGGTCCCTTGTGACTTCTTTCTTTTTCCGATCTTGTAATAAATAGCTTGGCGGAAGGAGGTTCACTCATATGAAGAGGTCATTATCGAAGCAATTTTTGCGGAGTTCCACAAATCCTGTTATTTGGATAGCTAAAAAAGTTGGAACATTGTTGGCCTAAGTGTATAGAGCCGCAAGGGGATTATGTCGAGAAATAAATTTACTAAATGCAGAAAGATATGTTGCCTTTCTTAAAGCAGGTGTTTATCACACCATACTCTTAGAATACGCGATAGCTAAATTGCGTTTCGTTCAATACGACTATCAGCAATTTAATAAACCAAAGTAAGGTTTGATTGTATTAATGTTTGTTAAATTTGTTATGTATTTTGAAAATGATGATCTCCTCGTACATCACGAATATTGAATCCTTTTAGAAAGCATTGGCCGAGTATCCACCAATGTACACTACCCGACAAAAACATAGACGCGGTATCGTTTTTATTTACGAAAACAATATAATGTCTATAAACAAAGTTTATAGACATTATATAAAATGTAAATGAGGGTTATTAATTCTTGTTATGTAAATAGTCCATTTATAGATATTTCTGGGTATTTATTGCTTTACGAGGGGTAATTGAGATTTTCCCAGATCAAAATAGGAATTTTAAATGCGACAAAAATTTAGACCCTGTGAATTTATATATATTATATTATATTTATATAAGCAAAAATGTTTTAATTTGATACTTCTCTTTATATGCAGCGGTTGTGCTGGTAAAGTGTGCACATTTCACCACGAGAAATTATATTTTATAAAGTGTTTGCAATATGGGTAGAAAAAACCAATTATCCTTAATAGAAAGGGGTAAAGTTCTAGTCTGGCACCAGGATGGTGCTAGTAAGAAGGAAATTGTTCATCGGTTACGAAGAAGCGATCATTCCGTTAGAAATTTCCTAAAAGATCCGGAAAATTACGGCAAATCAAGAGGCTAAGGGCGACCAAACGCTGTAAGTGAGCGGGATAAACGCATGATATTGCGGTGTGCATCCAATTCTTCTGCGTCGGCGAGAGTTATTGCAGAACAGACGGGGGTACAAACGTACGTGCTTAATGTTCAAAGGATTTTAAAGGCGTCACCGGTAATATCACGGAAGAAAATGTTGAGAAAACCGCCACTTTCGGTGAAACACAAAGAAGCGAGGTTGAGATTTGCTGACGAACACATATCCTGGAAGAAACAATGGGAAAAAGTTATATTTGCCAATGAGAAACGTTTTAATTTGGACGGACCAGATGGGTACTCGCATTATTATCATGATCTGAGAAAGGAACCAAAAGTGAAAATGCCCAGACAATTATAGGGGGTGGATCTGTGATGATATGGGCAGCGATCGGATTCCGCGATAAAAGTGAGATAGTGTTTTGCACAAACAAAGTGACATCTGTGACGTATAAAGACTTATTTCGTGACAATCTTCTACGTTTTGGAAACCAATGGGCCGGGCGCAATTTTGTTTTTCAGCAAGATAACGCGCCAATTCATAAAGGAAAAACCATTACTGAATGGTTTAAGGAGAAAAAGATTAAAACTTAAAACGGCACGGTCACTAGACTTAAACATTATTGAAAACATGTGGGGTGAATTGGCACGTCGCGTTTATGGTGGAGGCCGTCAATATTTCACGGTACAGGAACTGAAAATTTCAATAGTGACTGAATGGCAGAATATCCTTCAAAATTATGTGTTAAATTTATATAAATCTGTTAATGACAGACTATTGGAAGTGATTAAGAACAAAGGAGGATCTACGCATTACTGATCACTCATTTGTTTATTTTTGTTTTACATTTGCAACAGAGCGTCTAAATTTTTGTCGCAGAAATTGTTTAAACATTGGAGTAATAATTTCTTATTTAGTTCATATATTACTGGAGGAGATATTTTTAAGTTTATTTTACTTTTATGAATGAAAACTTAATTAGATGTCTTGCTAGTTTCGCAAAGAAATGTTGTAACCCTTAAAACCTTTAAAACATTCTTCTAAGCTTCTAAGCTAATTCTTCAAGCTTCTAAGTTTTTGTCGGGGAGTGTAATTGGGAAGGGTAGCCTTAACCAAATATCATTGGATTAATCTTTAGAAAAGCTACTTATTTATTTATAACGACATGTACAGTAAATGTAACTTTCATTTCAAATTGCATGTCATTTCAACAGTGGGCGTAACGCAATTAAAGAACAAGAGAGAATCAGTAGTCTAATTACACATCAGTTAGAAAAGTAAATATTGATTCTTACGTAATATCAATGTTTACCTTCCTAACTGATGTGTAATTAGAACTACTGCAATAGCATACGTGCTTGCTTGACAAAACTGTTGATTTTTCACCACCCACTCTTGTTTTTTACTACCCTTACTGCCGAAATGACACACCATTTGATATGATATTAAATTCAACCAGACAGACGTCGGAGTGCGTCGATATTGTAATGTTATTTGCTATACTACCCCCGCAGAGGTATTTTCCAATTTTACGGCTACATTTCGGGGAACTTTTGGGTACCACCTCGGATGTATGCAGCGGCATCTTAAAAAGTAAAGCAAAAAGAAATTCGCATTTTGTGCGTTGCTTGTGGGACGTGGTGCATTCCACAGAAATTTTACCAATGAAAAGACGATATAATAATTGATTTTAGATTAGGAGAAATGACACGGCGACATCTAAACAGTAGGCAAATACTTATTTACCTTCAGGTCTTCGATTAATTAGCTCCTGATGTACTGTGAGAGTGATATGAACGTTTCTCTAGCATGCCGTGCTATTATCGTTATTATCTTGATGCAAATTCGAGAAGCATTAAAACCACATCTTATCGCTTCAGCGTTCCTAACGCTTACGTTTGAGAACTTAAGAGCATGATAGCGGCAGTATTAGTAGCGGCTTTAACTATGTTACCCTAATGTATGCTCCGGGGAAATGCTGGAATAGAGCTACGTATTATGTAACAGTTGTTCCTAAAAGTTGTTCACTTCAAATGACTGTATTTTTAAAATATTTCAATAGCTTCTAATTGCAAATTTTGTTAATATCATAAAATCGAGCACTGCAATATTTTGTATAATTGAGGGTTTTAAGATGGTAAAAACTTGCAATGTGTATAGTGTAAAAGAACAGCGCACTTTGTATTAATTTCATTAAATTTTGATGGGTATATCATCGTGCCCGACATCATCAGATTCTGAATTATATCGTGCACTTCCTCATGAGTAGTTTGGTGTCATAGGCCGATATAGGCAATTACATTCGCTCCATACCTAATTTTTATAATTACTGCCAAGCAAGGCAGCGTATTTCTTATTTCAATTTACATAATACACAAGTAAGCTCTAAATTGAAATTATTCACCCCCGAAGAGCCCGCGAAAGAACTTCAATCCTCGACATTACATATTTTCTTTCAATGAGCCGTTCAACGTTTTTAAGAATCCATCTTCCGACACTCACTGCCGAAAATTAATATCGCTCCATTGCGTAGACCGCCAACCGCTTCGAATTTATTTCATTTTCCGTCGCTTAGACCGTCTTCTGGGCTACCCTTGTCTTCTTCGCCGCCTTTAATCGATCAAACTCTGATGCCTGTCTGTGCCTGTGAAGATATTTTGCCTTCTTTGGATCAGTGTTGCTCCATTTTTGCCAGTCGTTTAGTACGTACAAATCTTTTTCAGGCAACATTCACAGTAGGCGGTGGGAAATCGAGTTGATCTATGTGTATGAGGTGTCTTCGAAGTACGATACATTAGCAATTATTCAGGCTTCTAAGCGTTGTATAAGATGAAGTTGTTAAAATTATTGATCCGTCGTAAAAATGTTATTTTGGTTTTTTGTTCTTAAAATGATTCAAAAGAATCGAGTTCATTATAAATATTTGTATCCTAAGCGTTCTTTTGAATACTCGAAATATTCTTTCATTTACGTGGGTATAAGTAGTACAAGCATCTTTGATATTAGTTAATATTATTTTGTATAAATTTTTTGGTGGTGCATTTTTAATTGTAGCCAATGTACACTGCCGTTCAGAAGTTCGGTCGGTTATTAAAAAACATGAAAAGGTTACAGAAACAAACGAAACTAAAAACAAAATGCAATTTTATTGTATGTACAGGTAAAAAAGACCAAAATAAATAAATAAAAAGTTATTCTGGCCTAATATAACATACTGAACATTATATTCTTTTTTCATGGAAAAAACCTCCTTTGCTGTTAATCACCGCTCGAACTATTCTAGGCATCCTTTCGATAAGTTTTGTTAAAACGGATTGTGGAATATTAATCCATTCATGTTGCAGAATATTTCGTAAACCTTCTTGTGAAGTTGGGCATATTTTTCGGATCCTCCTGTCCAGTTCATCCCACAACAACTCTATAGGGTTCAAATCTGGGCTTTGTGGGGGCCATGTCATTACTTTCAGGGTGTGCTGTTCTTCTTGCTCCTTTAGATAGTTCTTACACACTAACGCAGTGTGTTTTGGGTCGTTGTCGTGCATGAATGTAAAGTTACGGCCTATTATACGCAATCCTGATGGCACTGCGTGATTCTAGAGTATTGCAAAATCATTTTCCTTCCCCATTAGACCCTGCATTCTGCATATATCTCCTGTCCCAGTAAAGGAGAATCATCCCCACACTAACACAGAACTACGCCCTTGCTTCATTGTAGGCACAATGCAGTTCGGGATCACTTTTCGGTTTTAGATCTTCGGACATAAACTCGTCGATTTTGCCCAAAAACCTCAAACTTTGACTCGTCACTCCAAAGCACGTGTTTCCAATCATCTAACGACCAATCTAGATGAGAACGGGCCCACTGTAGCCGTTTTGCTCTGTTGCCCCGACGTAATAAAGGTTTTCGAACGGCAATGCGTCCATGAAGGTCCGGTTGTTGAAGTCGACGTTTTACCGCACTCGCCGAAACTTGTTCTGCACGGCCGGGATTGACTTCGGCTGCTATTTGTGGCGCTGTTAATTTGCTATTGCGTTTGCTTAATAATACAATTTTCAAACCTTCAGCTTTTGTTGTTTTCCTAGATGCTCCAGGACGAACATGATTTTCTATAGTTCCAGTTGTCCGATATCGCTTTATGATGTCATTTACTGTTGAACTTCTCATATTTTGTTTTATTTATATTTTAATGTTTTTTCAGCAATTTGTCGCCCCGAATATCCTTCTTCAAACAGCGTAATAATGCGTGAACGTTTTTCTACACTGGTAGGCTTGCCACATGCCATTTTGAAGTAAATTTTCTTAAAACTTTCGCGGAAAAACGACAGATGCACACCAACACACGTTTAACAGTAAAATGAATTAAATTTATATCTCTACGCCCGTGATAAATAAACAAGAATGATACTGCGGGATATTTCCTAAATGTAGTGTTCGTTAATAATCCCCAAAAGATCGGTACTTCCGAGAAATTCTTGGAATGATAATAAAAGGGACTTTATTGTGGTTGTCGCAATATTTCTACTTTACATAATAATATATGGCTTTAGTCCCTTAGAAAAGTGTGTATGCTTAATATTTTTCTAATTTTATGTATTAATAATTGTATACAGTGTAATATAATAGATTTTTATTGTATGATCGAACTTCATTGAACGGCAGTGTACATCGAATAAGCCATATGTGTCACAGAAACTGAATAATTCTGCGATTGCTTTACAAATTTGCTTACAACCCACAAAGCATATAGAATAAAAAAAAAAACAGATTTAAGCTTTACGTGTTCTATTTCGATGTGAGCCAATAAATTTATTCTTTTGAAACAGTTCACACTGTATAATGACTGCAGGTCACGCCATACCGCATACAAAAGGACCACCGCACGGATTCCACGGCCTACGTTCATTAATTTATACGTTTTTGGGAGCGCAAATTAAAATTTAACGTTGTAGACAGAGGCTGCCATATATACACAACGCACCGGGGTAGCTACGAATTTGGGGGTGACGAGGGGTAAGCCTAGGGTTTATGGTTTATCTACTCCGCGGCAAGAACGCAACGCTCCATTGTGTGACAGGATTTCAGAGTTACGTGGGCGGTTTTGTTCCATCCGGCAATATCTAACGATCAGTCATTGTCTCCTGTACCGACGTACTTTTTTGTTTATTTTATGTTGTATAATTTCGCCTGGCAGCTCTTTGTTAGGATATAAAGGAGATTTATCTAAATCTATAGATATGATGTAAAACTTGTGTGGTGCGGAGTGTGCCGATACTTTGTTTGTTGTTTGACTTAATCTCTAATACGGCAGCAATCAAGCCATAATCTATCATTATCCTTTGTTCTTCTTTCTACAAATCCTTTCATTTTATCGCAATTAGGCTTTTGCTGAAAATCTCTTCTCTAGGAGGATTAATCTCCGTAAACGTCTAAAACTTTGCATATTTTTACTTATAATTGACTTCAAAATGAACGTGTGCTTAAAACATTATTCAAAACGTAAACGAAACGGACATTTTCAACTGTTAATTATGCCCAGACCTTGATTCATTAATTATTTCCTAAATGACCACCGGGTTTCCTTCCTCCTTCATCTATTTCTCCTTTCCTTCAGGCATCCGCTTGTTGCCCCTCACCTCTTATCCAAACAAATAATTAGCGGGTTTGGCAATTAGCGCTGAAAATTATTTAAAGCATTTCTATCTCTTCGTGTTTACCCGAGGAAAATTGTAATCAAGCCCTTGAACTATCCTCTAAAGTTATCCTCCTAGTCTATTTTATTTCTCCACCTCTACATCTCTTCACTCGGAAGTTTAACAAAATCGATCTGCATCGGAGAATATACAGAATGCCATATTAGAAGGAATTTAATTAAAATTCTAAAATGGTGTATCCGCTTGTGGCGTCGCTTCTGTTGTTATTGGAAGCGATCCAAATCGCTGATTTTTTATATTTTTTAGTATCAGCGAAGTTTGTCTGAAATTGTTTTATTTGGATCGGGATATATGGTTTGGACATGCGTCGTTTTGGGGATTAAAAAATGTGTCATAAATTCCACTCGGTTGTGATG
This sequence comes from Marronus borbonicus, assembly GCA_902655005.2. Lineage (NCBI taxonomy): Eukaryota > Metazoa > Arthropoda > Insecta > Coleoptera > Scarabaeidae > Marronus > Marronus borbonicus. The sequence goes on from LR737386.1 coordinate 6,243,163, forward strand.
GGGATGAATTTGTAGGAGGTTGGGTGCGAGGGCATTTTCGAATACGAAATATAAAGATGTATATACAACAAACAAAACAATATTCCACACGGAGAGGTGCACAACTGCAACGCAGGGATCTTTAGGAATCTAGTAGCGCGCTTTGTAGACCACATCGTTTAGAAAACGCGAAGCGCCTTCAGTTACTACGGGATAAAGTTTTATAATAAGATCCCACCGGATTTACTAATGGACAAACTAGTCAACAACCCTGTATATTCAATTTTCAAAGTTTCCGCAAAACGAGTTTTAGTTTGTTAGACGTCTTGGTTTCGTTCTTCATTATTTTATTTATATGTTTTATATCTTTCAAAGTTCTTAATTATGCATGTTTTTACTTTCGCCCTTATACTTTTATTTTACCATGTACTAAATGTAAAGTACGAATAAATCACAATATTGATAAAAAACAATTCATGACCATCTTATATTTAATTGAGTTGAACATGTAAATTAAATAGGGAAACATCAATTCATTTAGGCAACTGTAAAATAATATTAATGAGGTTTGTATAAAGGTAGTGCTTTAGTGGAACAGGGAATTTGAACTACTGCGAGATAAGGCTAGAAGGCTATTCAATAGAGTCAAAAACTCAAAGCTCGAGCACCAATGAAAACTGTCTAAACAAGCCAACAGCAACCAGTCTTACGCCAGAGAACATGTAAGCGAACTCGGGCATTCACTAAGAAAAACAAATAATATATTTTCATCTTCAAAAATCTTGCACCTGTTCCATATATTGTGGATTTCATTCCCTTTTCCAGATATAATTTACCTTTCGACCATCTTTACCGTCCCGTATCTCACTGTACGCGATGGTTATAGTTCGACTTCATTTCCCAGACGTGCATTTTCCCTTTTAATACAATTTCGACGCTTGATGCGGTTTCCTTGTAAGTCTTATAGCTTCACCGTACGCACGGCATACGGCACAATACATCCAACAGCAGCGAACAGGTTTTTCCCAAGACCATCCCTTCTACTCGCCTTGCCGTCGCAGTGTACTACCGAACTTCGTTCCAAAGTGATTGATTACCGTTGCGGGCTAGCGCAAAAAGATTAAAGACACCCACGATTCTCTTGTCAGGTGCGTTCAGCCGTTCACCGCGGTTGTACTTTCGAGTAGAACGAGTGTGGTAGCAGAGGAAGAGAAGAAGGGAAACATTAACAAACATCCTAATTCTGTCGGATTGTTGGAGGAAGTTAGTTGTGAGAAGTGATGTATCGGTATTTCAGGTCAATGTGGATGCTTCTCTTCGAGAGAACAGATTATTTTCGATTGCTTGGCTCTAATGGAGTGGTTTTAGTAGATTGAGATGTTAATAATTATACATTCTGCATCAAAAGTAACGGGTGAAATTCATATGTTCGTTTATATTTAACTCATCTGATTCTTGGTTTCTCGATTCATTTTCGGGATGCATATTTCCTCGAACATTACCGCAGCCTTGAAGAAGCGTGTAGTTGTACATGCATTGACGGGTTGGATTTATAAAATGTGATAGCCAAGGCTTGACTGCAGGAAGATGTGCTTCCATCACTGTTGTGGAATTTAATCATAGATACCCTGATCTGCTGCATGGATGCGAAGGGCTTCCACAAGACTGCTTATGCTGACAACCTGGAGATATTGGTAAGCGATAAATATGAAATCACATTTTGCGAGGGCCCTAAGAAATATTAAACCCTGATGTAAGGACCACAAACAATGTGTTAATCCAACCAAGACGAAGATGGTCCTATTTACTTTAGTTTGGAGGTCAAATATCTCAGTATCATCTTCGACAACAAGCAATTATATTGACCACAACAAGGCCAACAAAACTAATTTTGCATTTGGACAGTGACGAAGAATGCTGGGTGCGACCTGTGGTTCCTCTCCTAGAATAACGATGTGAATTTAAACTGCAGTCATCAGATCAATGCTAATATACGGCTTTATCGCTTCGCTTAGTGTACGGAACGTGATTGTACTCAAGAAAACAATGGACAGCCTGTATTTCGAGTATCACGGATGCATTAAGATCCACGCCAACAGCAGCTTCGTTTGTGGTCTCTTGACTTAGTTGTCGAAGAGGCGGCGTTGGCTACCATGAAGCTGCTGCTATAATGATATAAAGCAGGACCACGTTAATTGGATAATATCCAAATTATATAATCAAATACAAATTCAATTGTACTCCAAACAAAAATACAAACTTTAAAAGAAAATAAATCGCAATGAGGACACTTAGTAGCTAAAAACAATATAAGTTGAACAAGAGTTTTAGAGTTAAATGTTAAATGTAGATATAACCTATTAAAATTAATCAGAGAATCTAAATAATAATTAAAAAAAATTATCCCCTATGAATTTGTTTTATTGTTGAAAGTATACGCACATACATAGCTTGCTGTTTGCATGTTAATATTTTATGTATTAAATATAGGTACTTACCAGCAAAAAACCGAAGGCTATTATAGGTTTAACTTGAAATAATCCCCGATTTTTTCTTTTCATCCCCCGCAGATTTCGTTATTAGAAAACACAATGAAGACCTTTAAAATCGAGCGCAAAGAATAAAACCGCTGTAGGGCTAGTTTCCTGGTTCCGCACATATTGGCGGGCCAATCTAGCTCGACAATTGAAGCGCCTTTTGTTCGGCGTTATAAAGAAGAAACGTTTCTGAAACGTTTTCAGAAACGTTCGCCGAAGCTTTCTCCCTAACGTTGTGGGCGTATAAACCGAAAAACACCTGCAACTTAGAAGAGGCGGAGGAAAAATTGTTGCAAATTAATATTCTTTATTACTAGCTTTTTAGAGCAACTTTTCTTTAAATTTCTTGTGTAATGGAACGCCCATTTCTAAACATTGTTTTAAATTAATATTTATTTATTTTCATATAATAGAATTTCCCCAACTTATTTATTTATTTTTTGTGTTTATCTTTTATTTCACCCTTGTATGTTGAGTGCATATTTTTTTTCTATTTTATTTTATATGTAATGACTAGGCAAGTGGGTGACTCAGGCAAAAGCATTGATCTTTTTCCTTATGATATTTTGTGCGCGTTGTGAGTGGTGAAAGATGATACTTAGAAATAAAATGCAAGAAGAACTAAGATCATCCCAAGTGGAATAAAGGGTAACGCATCCCCTTTATTTCGTAGAAGAAGATATGATTGTCGTTCTGTTGTAGCCAGAAGGGCTATGGACAAAGAATATAGAAAATTACGTGGTTTGCGTGATAGTACAAAGGTACGCTAGGTGTCTCGCAAAATAAGAGCCTTACCACAGCTTAAATAGTTTATTGCATTGTGTGTATACTTTCGTGTCGTTCCAGGTTGAACTTCAATAAATGTTATTATTATTGTTATTAAGTAAACGTTCTCGGGATGTGGAAGCACTACACCACAGAATAGTATGTCAAACATTACCACCAAGAAAACGGAAATTTTAAAATTTGCGACGTATGTCTGTGTTTGAAAAGGAGAATATACTCAAGATATATAAGAAGATGCGAAAGTCTAGCAATATCAATAGTGTATGTTAGTATAAAAGTGCATGAGGAGAAAGGAGAATTTACACCACCTAGACAAGCTTGCGACGACTAACTTTAACAGCTAATTTTGCATAAAAATGCGTGAGACATGTTACTGAGAAAGAATGTGTGAATTAGATGGTTTAATAATGGTCTAACAATGATGTTATTGAACCATTTAACACTGGCGATTCTAATGAACGTGAATATAGTGATATGGAATAAAAAAAGAAGATGATCAAATTGAATTTTTATGTTACGTTTCATAAACACATACCATGTAGCATATTAATAAAATATAATAAGCACGTATATCTGTTTTTTTTTATTTTTTTTTGAATAATCTATATTTTCATTGGCGTATCAAAACAAGTGCATTCGTCAAATTTCCCCCATAAAATAAGTTTTCTCTGTGTAAATGTAGCTTTTTGCTTTTCTCTTCTATGAAAACAGGGTATAATTGATTAAAACACTACAAATAATAGTAATAATAGTATTTATTTATACCATATATCATATATATATTTTATATATCATATCAAGAGTTATGTACAAATACACCACGGCAAATTTAAAAAAGGAACCAACACATAAGAAAATTATGTATAAACAGTAACGAGATTAACGTATTATCACACAGAAAAATCACATTTTGAAAACCTAGTTCTGAAATTGAAGTACAGTCGAGACCTACACAAAAAGAACGAATCCAATGTATCGTGCATGTCAAAGTCAGAAAATTTGTCATTTTCTGTTTCATGAGCACACGTTTTATCTAAAATCTACATACTGTAAAGGTCTTGCTTTACATCCGGAAAACTTCGGATATAAGGAAGAGTTTCCTAAGTTGTTATACTGCCTCTAGGGTTAACCTTTTTTATTTGTTTGAGGGAAGGATATCTATTTTATAGGACGACCTATATTGGACCACGACTACATATGGGTATATATTGTGTATTCATTATATTGTAATAATGCAAATGATTCTGAATCCATTGTATCAAAAAGGGATCATTTTAGCATTATTGTGTATAAATTTAATTTACGTACTACGTATGATCTAAAAGACGATTATGTTATGTTGAATATTCTTCCACTTGTAACTTGCGTTCTTTAACTTATACGAGGTAGCACCTAAAAGTTTGCGTTTCCATGCGAGCTATCTTCAAAAGAGACGTAGATTGATATTCTCCAATTATATTTTTCGCTATATATCGAAACTTTAGGGTCTCACTTCGTACAGCATATTTTCTTTACAATAACGTTGTTATATACTATTTATTATTTCTATATCGACAGCCTTTTTTTCTTTAATCATATACTTAACTTTTATACATGTACATTAGTGTTTTAGTTCTTCATCGTCTTTGTATAAAAAGCATCATTCAATTGACTAGAAGAGGAACATATACATATTCTAATATTGTATATTTACAGAATAGTTATTTTTCCTTATACTTATTACTTATGTACTACAATATTTATGTATATAATGTTTTCGATTGTCTATTATTACTTGTATTATATGGTTATTAAGTTATTTATCGTTATTATAAATTAGGGTTTATTTCTTTATAGTAACGTCAGAGAAACCACCCCTTCGTGCATATTTATTTGAAAGAGTACGTTTAAATTGGCTTACTTGATACAAGCACCTGTTTCATTGAAAGATCCTAAATTTAACATGTTCTTATTTCTTACTTGCAGTATTAGTGCTTAGGGTATACACGAATTTTTTTCTATTGTTTGTATGTATAATAAATGATCTAGATCTTTCCGAAAGCTGCAACTTCATCTTATGTAAAAAAGAAGTCTATGAAGGTATTACATTAGATAAGGACATTTTGAAAACACATTCATGTAGATTTCTATACAGGTTCTTCTTTTACACAAATTCTTATTAGAATTATTTCGTTTGATTTTCTAATACTTCATAGATGCATCTTATAAAGAATAAGGTTTTATATTACAATAGTTTTTTCAATTACAAATGTGGTTAAAACATTCACAAAAATGTTTTTCTTTTTCTAACCACGTAATTCGAACATAAAATAAAGTAAGTTATTTGATAATGTAAAATATACCATTCAGATCTGTGATGCGGCGCTATATACAGTATAAGCTCGATAATCCGGCCCAATGTGGTTTTGATAAGTGCCACATTATCAAGAACAGCGGACTACTGCGAGCCTGTAAAATTACATTCATATTATTAAAAATTTATTCCTTTTCTCAATGTTAGAAGTACAGAACAGCGTTTTTGCTTACAACACAGAAAAAATTAAGAAACTAAAATTAACTGACCGGGAGCATTATCTAGCACTAACGACTTTCTGGGGAAGATTTTTTGATTTTATGAACCGTCGGATTTCGGGAACAACAACATTTCCGTGGCAGATGAATATTTTTAAATACATTGAGGTTTCTCGCTTTTCCTATCATTAAAAGTTAAAGTTATGTGCTGGCGTTTGAGCATGGCATGAAAGTTATTCGTTCCTTGGATACTTTGCACGTAAGTTTTGTTTGGTAGGACATGCCAAAATAAGCCACTATCATCGGCATTGTATACTTGTTCAACGATTACCATAGACTTAATGCATCAACTTTCCTTTTAAATATTTCAACAAAGGTAAAACAAAGAATGAATGTATTACATTTTTCTCCACTTTCAGTCAATACTTGAATTCCGTAGCGTGCTTTATTTGCCAACCATCGTTGGCACAAAAGTCACTTTTCTGGCAAATTTTCTCGTAGAAAAAAACAACTTTCGGCGCCTGTTCCTGGAGGAACCACGTACAGAGCGCCTGTTCCGTCTGTTTATGTTTTCGCTTTTTCATTGTTTATCGCCGTCCTGTCCCTGATTCTGCCTGCTTGATATAATTTTCTAAACTCATTCCAGTTCTTCGAATATGCGGTGGCGATTTTATTATTTGATTTAACCATGAGTTCAGTATTGTTCATAATTCCAGCAGTGTTACATAAACTTCTATGTAACCTTTTTTCCGAGATCTTTTAAATCGGCGCTTAAAATTCGTAGTGTTTTGGGATGTACGCAAAAAAATCAACTTTAATTACCTCGAATAGGACGAAACGATTATGATAGCCAGTATTATGCTAACCTACTGGATCAGTTCAACGATGCTGTAAAAGAAAAACAACGGCATTTGGCAAAACAAAGTTTCTTGAAAACATTGCATGTGTGGCCATTTGTGTCGTCGCCAAGCAATTCCACGAGTTAGGATACGAGTAGTTTCCGTACCCACCATATTCACCAGATTTAGCCCCCAGCGATTATTTCCTATTTCCGACTATGAAAGAAGGACTCGGCGGAAGAAGATTTGACTCAAACGATGATGAGATGGGATATCAAAGATAGAAAACGTTGGCCTAAGTGTATCGACCTCAAAGGATAGTTGAAAACTAAAATGAATTTTACACACAAAAACGTTTTTTTTGCTTGCATTTAGCGTATGCAAGGATGTTGG